>CATIWQ010302247.1:0-24166 GCA_949673415.1 Euphorbia schlechtendalii
GTGATTACTCTTAAACAACGCTTAAAATAGGATGAATGGGGGTATTTATTAGCCAATTTTGAGAAACACTTCCACTACTTATTTTATAGCTCTTCATAAACATTTTATGAGCTCAAAGTAGCTTAAAATCAATAAAGTTAAAAAAACAAAACTTTTGAGAGACATCCCCTCATTGTGTTGCTTTTTAACTTATCTCTTGTATGCTAAATTGACTTATAAGCAGTTAAATTAACTGCTTAATTAAATTGTGTTGCTTTTTGTCCATATATTATAAAAGGGTATAGTTATCGTTTACCTAGTCAATTAGTTTATAAGTTAATTATATGTTAAATTGAAGTCACCACATACTTACCAACCGACTTTTTAAGTAAAAAATTTTGCACACAAAACAATTTAACCTGCCAATAAACAATGAGAAACAGCTTCTAGTATCAGTTATTGTGATTTCAACTATGTTTTAAAATATAGTGTGAATGTTAGGTTTATACAATTTATTGTCTAGCAGAGGACTTATTTGTGCGAATACCTACTACATGTTCTCACACATGTACATTAGGAACCATGAAAGGGAGTTGAAAGTTGAGACCAACACTGTGAGCGGGCAAATTTTCAGGTTTACTATTCGGGATAAATCGAGGCATATTTCCTTTTAAGATCAATCGCTACTTTTTCGGGACTTGCTAAAAATTTATTTCCATTAACTCAATTTCAAAAGAGGAAAGCTACTTTAGAATCATTAATTCAAAAGATACAGAGTTCGAGCTTGTTGGCCAAAGATTTGATGAGCAAACTGCAACTTGGATTTATGTATTGTTCATTAATCATATCATGTACCATCACACCATAAACAAAAATGCTTAGCTAAGCAACTTTCTTCAAGTAAGCATGAAAGGCAAACCAGTGCACGAAGCATCCATACCAACACATACAAAATGTAACGTATCCACAAAGTAAAGGCAAAACACTTGGCCATTTTGCAGTACTGCTAAGCATTACGCATTCCATATCCTCATATAATAATAGGTGAGCATTCTATAGCATTCTTTTACAGACAGGTCTATCTATCTATCTATCTATCTATGTGTGTGTGTGTGTGTGTGTGTGTGTGTGTGTGTGTGTGTGTGTGTGTGTGTGTGTGTGTGTGTGTGTGTATAGGTGAGCATTCTTTTACAGAAAAGAAATGGGCTCGATCCCATACAACAAAGTTGGCCTAGAAGAATTATATATAACATAGTCTAGATAAGCATTCAATCAAATCCAATCAAACTTAGTTACCCTCAAATAGCGATGACCACACAAGTATCCAAAACTCCACCCTAATTGGGTAAAAATAACCAAATCATTCATTAGATAGCTACATACGGTAGTTGTTTTCATTTCATTAGGGTATGCCGCACTACTTACCCGAATTAATTTTGACCTCCTCATTCCATGAGATCTAGTCATAGTACGAAACCTCAAACTATTGACCTATTACCAAATGGGTAACTTGGTCACCTCATATACATCATTCACATTACGATATCACATAGGCATCGTATAGACCTCAAATCCAACCCCAGATATTGGATTTTCATTTTTACCTATCTTCATCTTTACCTAACGACTAACTTGTTTGTTTCAAATGGATTGACATACATATCATTTCACATTATGGCATGCTAACCCCTTGTGAATGCAGCCATAACATTAAAAATCTCATGCATTTCTTGCATCACGAATCATATCACAAATCTTGCATGCACAGTTTGATCTTCTGCTTGTGTATCTTATCTTGGAAAAGGCCTGCTCATAGCTTGGTTCGTGTTTCTTCGATCGTGACCATTCTGAAGGGGGTTCCATACACTGACTCAAGTGAAGACTCAGGTTCTGATTCAGATTCAGTTCAATGTATGCCTCTCAACCTCGATAGTATAACCAATCCACAAGAAGGTGCAAGGGAGGATCGCCCTTCCCTTACGGGATAAAACTCGTAGCAAACACATCAATCATCGGTGAGCACCGAGATTGTAGCTGCCTTGACATTCTTTGCAAATAGTGAACAACTAGCATCGCTCATTCGCCAACACGTCGGGAGGGTTCATGATGTGGTATCCAACCCAGAGGCCATCCTTAATAACGACGGTCCAATCCATCAGCCTAGAGCAGGGGGGACCTTCCATCTCTCATATGGTACACCCAACTCCTACCGCCTTTTACTAGTTTGGGGCAGGATAAAGTCAGAACTAGCCTCAAATTGGTCTACCGGGATTTAACTTTGCCAATCCTTTCCAGCAGCAATATGGTAACCAATTCTTCCAAGGGCAGCCTGGCCAGCCAGCGTTCGTACCAAGACCTTTTTATCAAGGAATGACCCAACATCCTATTCCTAGTTGGAGTACGTGGGTTGCCTCACAGTTCCAAGCACCTCATCTGCCCAATTTTGCGGTATATCCCCAGGGGCAATATGGTTTCTATCCAAACATTGGGAACGCCATCCTCCAACAACTAGGCATGGTGGAATTGTGGTAACAATTCTTGGTGACTCACGGTGGCCACCTAATGAACACATACCCTGCAAAATCGATAGTTGGGGATGAAGATAGCTTGCCACGCAACTTCGCAATACCACAGTTTGAGAAGTACGTAGGATCTGGGGGCCAGCGCGCTCACTTAGCGCATTACCAGAAGGTGATGAGGGCGTTAAGGGTCAGCGAACGGATGATGGCTAAGCTCTTCATCCTTATCTTGGGCCACCCGGTCGACGAGTGGTACATCCACCTTCCATTGAGCATAACCTATGATTGGAACAATCTCGCTCAAGCTATGATAGAGCATTATGGTTTCAACGCTCAAATGGAAACCACAATGCAAAATCTAGAGGTTATAAGATAGAAGTAGGGTAAAAGCTTCAAATAGTACTACGAGCGTTGGATGGCTACACAGGTTAGGCTGCAGACTCGTTTGACCCTATCGGAGATGATAACAAAGTTGCTGAACGGTGCACTGCCACCATACAGGAACAAATTCGGATCTAATAGCTTCTCTAACTATCAATAAGTGTTCAATGAGGCAAAGAGGATAGAGCACTTTCAATCTATGTTCACATCTGGAGGGCACTAGTAAGAGATGATGACATCAATGATGAAACTAATTACCTTAAAACAACTTTTCCCACAAAGGCTTTTAAATTTCCAAATAAATTGAACTTTGCTTATTTACTTGATATTCTATTGATTGACATCACGCATTCTCATAAACATATATATAATGTTTTTAGCACATGTGACACATCATGTCATGGACTTAATTTGGGTAAAAATGGATTCCCCACAATTACAATAAATTCAAATGATTTGACTCTTGAGAGAAAGTGAGAGATAAACACATGTACTTAGACGATGCGTGATAGCATTTGCTTCATCTATAAAGACGTAAGATTGATAGACAGATCATCAAGCATGAAACATCCACCAACTACTAAACCAGTCAAACAAAGATCAAAATGATCAAAGCTGGAATAAGACCAAAACGTCAACAAAGCAAATTGAGGTCAAACCACCGACACAATGTCAAAAACACAAAGAAGGAGTGAAATCGTTGAACACGTCAACAACTTCATCACATAGCCCACCAATACTTATGGGCTGACCATTATATCGTGAAGGGAACATCATTGAACGAAAACCCTTCACCATTGATGAATCAAGCTATCAAATTTGATCTCCAACATATCACCCATCATTGGAGAATAATTGAACTCAAAAGGAAACACAGATGATCAAGACTCATCATCGAATACACCTCAAGCTAGCGAAGCAGTATGAGCACCAACTGATCGATCAGAAATGCTGAACGAGATAATAACTAAAGTCGTGGACATGGACGGGAGCCGATCTACCAAATCAACCAAGTCTTACACAATTGTTATCACACATAGGTGAAAGAAATAAATCGATAAAAAGCAGTCCCAATAAAATATAAATTAGCTTGTCAATTAACACTCTGTTAGTTAGGCAAAAATTAGGGCTTCTTTTTTAAATAAAAAAAGAATAGTCCGCTAAGTTGAAAAGCCAAAAAGGGCGACTCAAGAAAAAGTTAGGACATCGAGAGAACCACATTAGTTAGAAAACCTGAGAGGGCTAATCAATGATAGGAGTCAAATCATTTGAAACATTTATACCCCTGTTAAGTTTATCAATGAATTGTCATTTTTTGCTGAATCTTTATGCATATGTTTATTTTGATTGCTTGCATGCCAATGGTAGAATATCGTAATTAAACATCCAAAAAAATGAAAAAGTAAAAATAATGAAAAATGAGTCTACTGGATTGAAAACCTGAAAAGGTGGTCCAGGCAAAAATTAAGACAAGGTTCGATAGATTGAAAACCCGTAAGGGTAGTCTATGCAAAAATTAGAACCAAAGAAATAACAAATTCATCATCTCCTCCTCAAAACGGTACATGGAATTATATACCTCCAACACTTTAGACAAATGGCTTCCAAGCGATCATCACCAACACAATGCCTAGCCAACAACTCATCTAGACCTTCCTCAAACCATATCCAAGCTCTAAACTCGAATATGATTCAACGAACCCATGATCATCGCTCTGAGGAAATCATCCATGGAATTCCTAACAAGATAATTCCTAGGGGCAACCATGCACCAGCACAAGAGAAGGCTCTTTAATGAATGAAGCCCACAACACCTAAAACAGATGAACATACATCATATGATAAATATTGTTCATGCATACACTAAATTTGTATCATGTCATTACAGGTAAAGACGATACCAAACCGAGGCAACACTATCCCAGTAAACTCCACCTTCACTTGAGGAATCTACAAACATTAAGAAAGATGATGGCCCACTCAAGCCTAAAGTCAACATTGCTAAATCACAAAAGCCTCCTAAAATAACAAAGTAATTTTCGGGACATCCCCGAATTTCCATTAAACTTATTTATTTATCATGTTTTAATTCTTGATTGAAGGGGCAAAAAATTTTGCTTCATATAAACTCAATCAAATAATTAAAACATTCATCATAAAATGTACTAACATTACACTCCTCCAATTTGTCATAGGGAACAAGTCAACATCCTACTAAGAAAATTCAAGGTCACCTTTGAAACAGATTCAAGCACCCATCTCCAATCATTCCAAGGGGTACATGATAATCGGAGCCGAAGAAGGAAACAGCTTCCGACTATAATAGGTACGCTGCAAAAAGAAACGATTGACCAGCCCGCAAGGGGCATCAAGCACCAAGGGATTCCGAAGAAAGAAATTGACAATCTCGCGAGGACATGGTGCCAAAAAGGAAGGCCCACGTCATCACCAATCAGGGGTAAAGAAGGCCCAACCACACCGGTCAGATATATTCTCAATCCCTCCGCTCCATTTCATGTGATCATACTAGTTATACAACTAGCAATTATCACACGAGGGGCAGCTGTGAGCATGGGATTTCATACCAGCTCGTGCATTCAATGATGACGGTTTTTTGGCATTTTTATCCTAAAATCAGACGATTTTTTATTATCCGGAAATCTCCGAATGGGAATGTTACTTGTCGCCAATTTATTTTAAGGACTTAAATTATCAGATTTGGGTAAAAATTAATTTATTTATATTTTCCAAAAATTAAAAATATATTTAAATGTTAAAAAGAATAATAATAAAATCACAAAAAAATGGGGACTCACGAACCGGTCTAGCCAGAAATTCTGGCGAGGCTCGCCGAAGTTTGGCGAGGCTTGCCAGAATATGTTTCCTTTTGGATTTTTCAGGTTTTTTAGCCTATAAATCTTCGGGGAATTTTTAGTATTTAGGATGGAAAAAATTCACAAAAAAGAATAGTTTTCTTTCGACAACGATGGAGAATTTTTATAAAAAAAATAATATTTTTCTAGAGAAATAATTTTGACTTTTTCTACATTTCTTTTATGGTTTCTTTGATTATATTCAGATCCAAAACACGTTTGAATCCTGAATTTTATTATTTTCAAATCATTTTTTCATCTTTTTCACAAAAATCCTTAGATATTCTCGGGCCTAAAACAAATTTAGTGCTCAAGTCTGATTATCTTTTGGATAAATAAACACTTATTTTCCACACAAACACCAACTAAAAAACGAACGAGGAACGCTCCCAGGGATCACGGATACACTTCGGTGTATCACACCAAAAGGGTAAGCCTCTGAGTTTCTAGAGTTGTTATCTCGTGTTTCTTTTGATGTTTTTATTTATTCTAAATGATGACCTAGGAATAATTTTGATTTATTCTTTTATGTAAATATCAATGTAACATTTATTCTCCTTTTTTAAGTGATCACAATATATTACATCTACAGAAAACCGTTTTCTTTTAATTGTACATATTCGCACTGAGGTCGTTTTTTATGTTTACATGCATGATTCACGTATTGCGGAATAATAAATCATTCACAAAACGGAAAAATAAACCATCCACAAAACTGTAAGTAAATGCGGAAAGTAAAAAGCGAAAAAAGGAAATTACAAGGCTTCAAAAATCGGGGGATGCAACCGCCCGCTACCCTATTAATTACATTTTCCGTAAAATATGTGCAATACCCGAAGAAAAAAATAAAAGCCTAAACATACATCTAACCTGCATCCACAAAGGTTAGCACGAAATATGGCACATATGTTCGATTTGATTTAGCGAGGCCTGCGTGGCCTAATTAAAAACATCGAAGATTTTAAAGTTGTCAATTTAAATAAAACCGTTCATTTTATTAGCACATTGGTTAGCCAATTTTAATTAATGAAAATGACCGCATGGCAAGTGGTGAGGTCAGTTGTCCGGGAATATTTTTTAATTCCCTTCGTTGGGGTATTCTAATACAAAAATTAAAAAGAAATTAAAGAAGAAGAGAATTATAATATTTACAATAAAATACAATAATTCCTAGGTTCACATGTAGAAAGAAAATAAGAAGAAAAGGAGGAACACGAATTAAGCAGCTCTAGGAACTCAGAGGCTTTACCCTTTTGGCATGAATCCACTTCGGCGTGTCCGTTCGATCCCTATGAGCGTTCCTCGTTCGTTTTTGTAGTTGTTGTGGTTTAATGTGAAAAGGTTGAAGTAAAAGTCCAAAAATGTTCGTTTAATTCTTGGGATTTTAGTGTAATCTAATTAAAAAAGAATTGTTTTGTTGGAAAATAAGGTGTTTATTTATCCAAAAGATAATCAGACTCGAGTTCTAAATTGGTTTTAGACTCGAAAATATCTGAGGATTTAAGAAGAAAAGATGAAGAAATTTTATAAAAAGATGAAGAATTTAGGATTAAAAAGCATTTTTGATCCGAAAAAGTTAGAAGAAAGTAAGAAAAAACGTTTGTATTTTTTATTCTGAAAGAGAGGATTTTTCTCTCTGAATTTTCGGACCCCGTGTACTGAAAAAGACCTGACTATTTATAGAGAAAAAGTCCCGAAAAAACCAAAACATAGAGCCTCACCGGCGAGGGTCCTCGCGCGCGAGGCTGCCTCCTTGCGAGGCCACCTCTCGTAGCCTCCTGAGGGCTACTCGCGAGGTTGCCTCGCGCAGCCTGCGCGAGGCTCCCCCCCTCGCGAGGGCTGCCTCCTCGCGAGGCTGCCTCACGCAGCCTCGGGAGGGCTGCTCGCGAGGGCTGCCTCGCGCAGCCTGCGCGAGGCTCCCCCCTCGCGAGGGCTGCCCCGCGCAGCCTCGCGCGAGGCTGCCCCCTCGCGAGGGCTGCCTCGCGCGAGGCTTCCACACGATTGGGACTACGTCTCCTACATTTTTTTTATTTTTTATTTATTTTATTATTTTTTTGTCTTTTTTCTTATTTTATTTTATTTTATTTATTTATTTATTTATTTTTATTTAGTTAAATAATTTTATCTAAAACGTCCGAGGAGGATTCCCATTTGAAGATCGTCGGATGGTCGAAAATCGTGTGATTCGAGGATAAATTTCTCGAAAAGCCATCATCATTAAACGCGCGAGCTGGTACGAAATCCCGTGCTCAAACTGGTACAAGAAGACGATAGCAAGACAGAGCATGCAATCTACTACTTGAGCAATAAGTTGCTGGAGTATGAAACCCGTTACACGTTGGTCGAGAAGATTTGTGCATCAATGGTGTGGTTAACTAAGAAGCTACATCATTACTTCCAATCCTATCGAATCCAAGCAGTGGCCAAGGTCGACCCATGAGGTATCTATGCCAGTCTCCTACATTGGTAGGCAAACTTTCCCGATGGTTGTTACTTCTCTCTGAATTAGACATTGAGTCCATCATTAGGAAGGTCATCAAAGGCCGAGCAGTAGCAGAATTCTTGGCTAATCAAGCAATAGACTCCGATTACATGGAAAACTTGGAGTTTCTAGATGAGCAGTTATCTCTGGTAGAAGAGGTTAAGAAAGAATGGACCATGTACTTCGACGGAGCCATGAATCGCAAAGGGGCAAGCCTGGGAGTGGTATTAATCACACCACAAAACGAGGTGATTCCATTGTCAAAATGCTTGGAGTTCCCAATCACAAACAATGGGGCAGAGTACGAAGCATGCTTATTCGGTTTGAAAGTACTGAGGGATGTAAAGGCCAAAGAAGTCTCAATCATTGGGGATTCAGCCCTGGTAATTCGATAAGTAACCGGTGATTGGGAAGTTAAAGAAGAGTCACTACGCCCCTACCTGGAAGCCGTTTGGGTAATCGTCGCTAAGTTCGACAAATGTGTCTTTCGCCATGTTTTACGAGAAGAAAACCAGATGGCAGATTCTTTAGCCACACTAGCCTCTATGTGGGAAGGGCCTCAGACCAAGCCCATCAAACCATTGATACTGCAATCTGCATCGGAGCTTTACTACTACCGAGCAGTTACAACCGATACAGATCCTAACTCTGTCTGCTGGTACTTCGACATTATCCATTTCTTGAAGGATGGAATTTTTCCTGACGGTGCCACAGATTCTTAACGCACTTCCCTTCACCGTATCGCCGTCCAATTCAGGCTTCTCGATGATGACTTATTTCAATGTACTTCAGAGGGTTTGTTACTACGTTGCTTAACCGAGAAGGAGGCCCTCCTCGTCATGAAGTGTATGCACGCAGGAGATTGTGGACCACATATGAATGGTTTAGCCCTCGTAAAGAAGATCCAACGTCAGGGTTATTATTGGAGCACAATGGTCGCTGATTGTATCACAGAGGTCAAGAAATGTCATGAATGCCAAATATACGGGGACATTAGTCATCTACCTCCCTCCGATCTTCATAGCTTATCCACTCCTTGGCCATTCTCGGCGTGGGGGATAGACATAATTGGAGAAATTCATCCAACTTCCAGCAACAGCCATAAATTCATTATAGTTGCGGTGGATTACTTTTCCAAATGGGTGGAAGCTGAATCGTTCTCCAATATCATCGCCAAGAAAATGGCCAAATTCGTGGAGAAGCATATCTTCACCCGATATGGGATCCCTTATCACATCGTCTCAGATAATGGAGTCCAGTTTCAAGGGGCAACAACAGAGCTCTTCGAGAAATATGGTATCGAGCATCATCGCTCTTCACTGTATAGACCACAAGCCAATGGGGCAGTGAAGCCGCTAACAAGTCCATAAAGAAGATTCTGAGTAAGATGGTAACCACTTACCGAGATTGGGCGGATAAGTTACCTTTTGCAGTCTGGGGTTATAGAACAAGCATTCGGACCCCCACCAACCAAACCCCGTTCTCGCTCGTATATGGCATGGAAGTAGTCTTGCTAGTAGAAACAGAAGTGGGTTCTTTAAGGGTTTCTCTTGAAGCCAAGATAGAGGAATCAGAATGGGCCAGAGCCAGGTTTGAACAGCTTAACATGATTGATGAACGCCGCCTCAGAGCTTTGGACCATCTCCAAATGTACCAAAAGCGAATGGCTACAGCATACAATGGTAAAGTTAAACACCAGAAGCAACCCCAAAGGTAGGAGATTTAGTACTAAAGCAACTAAGATCGTCAAACGTGGACTTCAGGGGAAATTCAGGCCCAACTGGGAAGGCCCGTTCGTGGTTAAGAAAGTGCTGAGCAAAGGAGCTGTCAAGATCATGGACATGGACGGCAACGAATTCGTCAACCCTGTCAATCAAGACAAACTCAAACGCTACCACGTTTAGGAAAAGAAATAAATACTAAAAAAGCAGTACACAATAAAAAATATATATGTAAACAAGCCCGTCGACTAACGCTCTATTGGTTGAGCAAAAACTAGGGTCTTCTCTTTCTTTTCTTTTTCTTCTCAAAAAAATAAAATAGTCCGTTGAGTTGAAAACCTAGAAACGGCGATTCAGGCAAAACTTAGGATAAAAGAGTGAGGAATAAATTCATTAGTTAGAAAACCTGAGAGGGCTATCTAATGACAGGAGTCGGATCACTCGAAATGTTTGTACTTTAATTTATTTCATCAATAAATATATCATTTTTAGCAGAAAATGTTTAATGTGAATGTTCAGGGAAATGCATGAATGCCAATGGCTGAAACGTCACAAGTAAACAATAAACATTTCTGCAATACATACATTCCATAGTTTGTATTAGGAACGGAAAAGACAAACTCAATCCGATAAAATCATATCACATTGGTGCATTCTAAGAAAAAGTTGATTATTTTTATTTGGTTTTTTTTAAAATTAACGGCATCATTGCAGACCAGGTTATCAAGCTGACTTCACCGACTATAAGGGCTCAGTCTATCTTCTTCTCTCAACCACTCGTGTGTCAACCAAGCATAACTCCCAGGGCCCGTCAGAGATCTGATCGGGTCTCTATAGTCTCCACGGCCCCTTAATCAAGGCAAATAAACTGGGTATGCTGACTCCACAAGACTGGTAGCCTATCAGGCCAAGAATGATGCCACTCAGAAACTCGTGAAGTGCATATACTGCGAGGTATCCTCTGGCGCATACCATACTGCCTGCATATGCGGCTAGGCGAATAAAAAGTGGAGTAGTGCAAGCCCATCAACAAAATCCCACTTTCATACATTACAGTAGCAACATGCGTGATAGCCCACCAGGGGCAAAGCCAACGAATCCTGTCATCAGAGACCCGACCAAGCGCTTGAATCCAGTCTTGCTCTATCATCCGGGAATGTCCCGCAGTGGTCAACCCTCGCCGATTGTATGCAAAGGGCAAATAATCGGAAGGATTCCCCCGTAGATCACTAATGAGAGAAAGTTTCTCTAACAGCCAGACTTGATGCAAACCATGTTTAACAAATAGAAAATGGGAAAATGAAGGGTTATTGCAGGCTTACCTCGAGAAGTGTAAAGCGATCATCGACCATATCAGGGCAAGAGGCAACAGCATCCATGCTAATGAGATTCTACGCCAGTGCAAGGGTAGAGGGAGAATTACCCTGATAAAGTGAATCAATGACAGATATCAACCGGAATGGGGCAGTAGAGCCAACTCCGCAGATAAATTCCGACATCAGAAGCAAGGCTACCATGTATGGCCAAGCAATATGAGATCGTGGGGCATTGATGCACCAATCCAGAATAGTGATAACCTGGAACCCTCCGGGAGACATTGGATGAGCAAGGAAGGGAGCCACTGAATTCAAATTCGATAAACCCCGGAGATCAGCCTCGGCACCAAAATGGAAGGATGGAACCGCAAATGGGAAGGCTCTGGGACAAGGCAGCCCGAGGATGGCTTGATATTCCTTGATCATTGGGCATAGCTCCTGTTGAGAAAACCGGAAAAAATGGGCGATCGGATCCCAGAATGAAACGGAAGCCTTAACTAAAGTTATGTTCACTGGGCGGAATGCAAGATAGCGAAGCCCTCGTAAGCTGAACCTCTCAAGTTTATCCTAGTCAGGAGTCTTCAACGTGTGCATGAATGAGCGGAGTTGCTAATTGTGGGATGCCATTTTAAAAGGGCAGGACAAGAGCCGGATGAAATCTCTTAAAGCCCTGTGTTACCTACGCATGCATTAACCACATACATTAGCAATTACATTGACTCATTCATGCATATGCTAAAACATTATCAAACAAACAAGCACGTGCATGAAATGAAGCATCACATGTGAGGATTTGGCACTCAAAGGCCAAAACCCTCTTCTTTCATAAGCATTGTAGTTCTCGAAAAGCTCAATAAATACAAGGGTATGAAGAATTGTTCAGTGTGAGATATGGCGACAACATTATAGCAGAAAACATCCAATCAAATAAAAGGTGCAAAAGCGTCAGAAGTGCTCAAAAGGTTACAATAATTCATCCCTACAACTCGAAATAAAAGAAAAAATCTAAATCTAAGAGGAGTCCTCCTCATCCCCTACGGCCCCGACAAGGAGGCTGTCGTCATCGGGGTCCCTACTCCCAGACCTGCCCCGGTGTCCCCTGGTTCGGCTCCCACCTGATGCCACGGGATAAGCAGCTCTCTAAACCTGATTTTGGGCCCAAGACTGAGCTAGCTGTCTCTCCAAGTCTCCTATCCTGAGAGCCTGATCCCTCACATGACCCTCCAAACTCTGAATAGCAGCTTGCACTTTCACAAGGTTCTGATGCTCGTTGGCGATCAAAGCCTGCAATGGAAAACATGCATCACATCATAAAGGTCATACACAATCATCTTACATGCATACATAACTAAGTGCATATTCTTTTTGAAATTTCGAACAGGATTACCTCAGCAATCCAATTCTGCGCAATGATCAAATCACGAGCAGACAGGTAGTTACGGACATACTTCTTAGCATCAGCTCGGGGAACCTACCATTTGAGAAAGAAAATCAGGATTTGAATCAAGAAATGGAAAACCAAAGTTTCAAAACATGAAACTCACGTGAGTTGTGTCATCAGGAGTAAAGCTCACAGGATACGTGCATGGAGATAAAGAGTAGTCCCTTCGCTCCCCCACTCTGGCCATCAGAGAGAAGCTGGTCTCCAGGTACGTGGTAGAATGACCCTCCATGAAACCTGGGATATGGTGCATCTGATCCTCAGGACCTGACTGATAGGCCCGAGCACGCTTCCCTGTATCGACCTATTTAAACAAAAGTCATAAGGCACATAGTTCAATAAAGAGGGATTCAAAGTAGATCAGGTAAAGAAAAGATTCATACCCTTGAATAGCTTAGGCCACCCATCTCGTCATTCCCGTTGCCCGCAAGATCGAAACCGCCGCCATACCCTCCATCGCCAATGTCACCGCCGCGGGGACCTGGACCATCATCAGGGCCATCATCTCCTTCGCCGCCATCACCACCATGTGACTCCTCATCCTCATCACTAGAGGAAATCACCCCCAACACCTTCACCGCCTTTCGGCGATGCCAATCCTCGGTGTCATCATCAGCGATGCGGGGGCAAGGAGGGATCAAGCGATCGAGATGTGCGAGGTATGAACCACAGACAGAAGGAACCTCCACGCCGTCACCATCGAAGAAGGTGGCTCGATCCTCATCAGATGTGATCTTTAGATGCGGCCAAAATAGACCGGTAGAAGGGCGGGGAGGCACCGGTCGCTCTGCAACAGCAAAAGTCGACCAAGACCGAACCCTCTCCCGTAGGTACCACTCAAGGGAAAGGGGAGGCTCTAAAACCATCCGGTGGTCGTTAACATCAGCACACACCATCTCCACCACATCCCGGTTCGGTACCAAGATCCAAGGGTCCTCAGTGATATGTAGTAACAAAAAGGGAAACACAGTCACAAAGATGATCAAACAAAAGAAGTAAATCAAGACGTTCGAAGATCGCTCTCATACCTCCTCTCGTGTGAGGCCACGAAGGCACTCTCGGTAGCCAGTCCACCACTGACGAAGTCCCCCGAACTGATGGCACCATACCGCCAGTAGAGGCTCACCCTGGATCACCGCAGTCTTGAAGACCGGGTGAGGAAGGATCTAGTAGGAGAAGGCCCAAACCTGCGATGAAAAAAGAGTTAAACAAAGCTACGCGAATAATAAAAAAGTAAAGCTCGGGAGATAATCAAATACCAGGAGGAGGATGTGTCTCAATTTGAGGGCTTTCTCATACGCCCTCACTACACAATCTAGGCCGTAGTATATCTGGCCTAAGATGGCCCTCGGCCAGTTCAGGAACGGAATGGCAGTGACGTCTTCCACTTCCAAGATTAACTCGTAGTTGATCTTGCTCGAAGCGACAGGGAAGAAGAACATAGTCAGCAGGCATATCACAAAGGAGCGTACGCACTGGACCCGTGACTCCTCTGGTACCTCCTCCATCTTAGCCCAATGCAAGCTCAAGGCCTTGTATGAAAGCCGACCTGAGTGCTATGCCAGACCAAACAACTCCTCCACCCGGTTCGCCACCCAGTGAGAAGTAGGGAAACGATCCATAAATATGTCAAAGTGGATCGTCTCCTCAGCCCAAGTAAGCCTAGTCATCGCCACCACATCGGAAGGCATGATAATCAGCTCCCCCACAGGCAGGTGGAATGTGTGGGTTCTACCAGAGCGGTCAAAGCGGGGTGAGACATGTGAGGCATGTGGCTCGGTAGGATCCTCGCAAGTGTGCCAAACCCAGTGGCGTCTATGGCGGCCCGAAGCTCCAGGTCTCCTGCAGTACGGCTCCACCAATATCCCATGGCAGCTATACCCCCAAAGTTGGTATAGGTCTGCGGCTGCAAAAGACAGAAGCGAAATACAGTAGGTCAATCTCAAAGTCAAACTTAAGATTCAGTATCCTTTTACTTTAATTTTTATCAGAAATTATAAACCAGGTTAAGATAACACCTGGACATAATTTCATACAAAGCAGAAAAAAAAATTCTACCCCTTTTGTTGAAAATCGTTAACGATATCATGACATATCGTTAACGATATCATGATATCGTTAATGATATTAACGATATCGTTAACGATATCTCATGATATCGTTAACGATATCACATCGACAGAGGCATAAACAGCCTCTGTCACGATTTTCATCCCTACAAATCCAAATTTTTGCATGTTAATCCCCCACAACGGGTTCCAAATCATCCTAAATCATGCATAATCAAAGTCTAAAGCCTAGACATGCATCAATTTCATCTAATTCAATCAAATTTCACAAATCTAAAACCTAGGTTTTTGAATTGAAATTGGAAAAATACTTGAAATTAATCATTATTCAGGTTACCTGGACTACAGAGGCGTGTTCCCCGAGCCTCGGGCGGAGGATATTGATTGGGGAATTGAAAGAATAGCCGACGAATTCGTCATCCCGCTCTAAACAGAGGGATTTCTCCACAGGGCACAGTTTGAACCCATGTACGGTGGGATTGGGCTCTAGAGAGGAAGGGGCAACAGCCCTCGGGTTACGAGACTTAATCTTGCACAACATTTTTTGCTAGAAGTTCGGGGGAAGAATTCGGTTTTGAGAGGTTTTGAGAAGAGTTTTCGGATGAATGTGACGAATGAGGGAAAGTTAGGTTTTATTTTTCATTCGGTCAAATCGATATCGTTAACGACATCACTAGATATCGTTAACGATATCAACTGATATCGTTAACGATATCAGTCCATATCGTTAACGATATGGATTTCCAACCGGCCCGTTTCTTTTGTTTCAGCCCAAATTCATTTTAAACCCGTAAAACTCACTTTTGTTATGTTTTAACGGCCCATGGATGTTCGGAACTTGACAAAATATTTTCAAAAATATCGGTCACGCCAACATGTTTTCAATTCTCGATTGAAGGGGCAAAAATTTTTGCTTCCAGCAATCTCAATCGAGAAATTAAAACATACATGCATTCATAGACTTGCATCCTTTGAAATATCCTAACTGTTTACAGTCACCGGGACTTTTTACAATCCACAATCCAGACTTATTACAGTCACTAGGACTTTTTACAGTCCACAATCCTGACTTTTTACAGTCACCAGGACTTTTTACAATCCACAATCCAGAATTTTTACAGTCACCAGGACTTTTTTACAATCCACATTCCAGACCCATTACAGTCACCAGGACTTTTTACAGTCCACAATCCAGACTTTTTACAGTCACCAGGACTTTTTACAGTCCACAATCCTGACTTTTAATAGTCATCCAGACTTTTTACAATCCACAATCCAGACTTATTACAGTCATCCATACTTTTTACAGTCCACACTCTAGACTTATTACAGTCGCACGGACTTTTTACAGTCCACGATCCAGACTTATTACAATCGTCCAGACTTTTTACAGTCCATAATCCTGACTTTTTATAGTCATCTGGACTTTTTACAATCCATAATCCAGACTTATTACAGTCACCCAGACTTTTTACAGTCCACGATACAGACTTATTACAGTCGTTCAAACTTTTTACAGTCCACAATCCTGACTTTTTACAGTCATTCAGACTTTTTACAGTCCACAATCCAGACTTATTACAGTCACCCGAACTTTTTACAGTCCATGATCCTGACTTTTTACAGTCCAAAACCCCGGCTTCTTTTTACAGGTCAAAACGGAGGCGCTTGGTCAACGATCTCTCCCCAACGATATTAAGGTCAACCTGCAGGGGCAATCAAGGCCAAAATGGGCAATTCATAAGGGGCAATAAGAGATCAATCCCCGAAGGATGCCGCACTAGGATCAAAGCTTCCAGCCATCATCCCCGAAAAGTGCCAACCGCGACTCGGCTGGTATTGTTTCTAAACCCCGCTGCTCTTTCAATCGTGGGACCATACTGATCTCATATCAGCAGTGGTCCCACGAGGGGCAGCTTGTGAGCACGAGATTTTTATTCCCGACTCGCGAGTTCAATGATGAAGCTGTAATTATTACTTGTCATTATTTTACATCTTGCAGTGTCCTGAAATCGCTCAGAAATCATCTACCTTGCTTCTTTGGGCCTTTCTGTCTTATTTAAAAAGCCCAAACCAAGAAAAGCCCGTTGGGCCACTCCATATCGTTAACTATATGGGGGGATATCGTTAACGATATCGAGTTTCCAGACTGGCAGAAAAATCAAATCTTGCATTTTTCAACCAAAAAAGACCCATACCACCCATAATCATGAATTTTCTTCATCCTACAACTTGTAAATGTGATAACCAACCCATGTTGACCAGAAATAATGAGAAGGGGACAAGATTGATGATGTCATCCACATGGCAAGTGGATGACTTTTGGATTGAAGGGAGTCCATATGAAGGGCTTACCTTTCAGTCACAAGTGGGGGTTTTTACGGAGAAAACACAAGTTCTCTGCAAAAGAACGCAGCCAAAAACAACCTCAAACACAAACACAAATCCAAGTTCAACACTTAGAATTTTAGAGCATTTCTAAGATTCTAATCAAAAGGAAGAAGTATTTCTTATTCTTCCTATTCTCATTTCGTATACCACATCCAGGGAATACAGCCTTCCATAACAAAGGAGACCTCTAACTTCCATTTTCATCAAAAACACAAAAACCGAACAAAAGGAGCGAGGAGGACTTTCCGAGCATTTTCGTGGATCGAACAAAGTGGATTCACAGCTACAGGGTAAGCCTTTGAGTTCCTAGAGTCGTGCTACACTTGTTTTTATTATATATGTGTGTTTGATGTGTTAGAAGTATGAAAATGTGAAAATTGGTAAAAATAGAATTATGCATGCATTCTGCATGTCGATATCGTTAACTATATTGATGATGTCGTTAACGACATCATCAATATCATTAACGATATCATGATGTCGTTAATGACATCAACTTACAGGCAGAATGCATGCAGTGAGTTTGTAAAATTTCTGGATTTCGATTCATGTTTAAGAGGGTCAGTGGTAACCGTTCAGATCTGAGATCTGAATTTTCAGAAATATGGAACGTATATACGGAAATTTTACAAACCCGTGTCTTATTTATTTAAAAATTAATTTACCGGCTTAAACATATTTATTTTTTAGGAATATCTCTAAATAATATCATGATTTATGCTTTCAGACCTAGATTTGTATTATTTTCAGTTATTATGAAGTATGTTAGGAAACCCCCACGAAGGGAATCAAAATTCCCGGATAACAGACTTGACAAATATTCGCATGTGGCATTTTCACTAAAAATCGGTTAAATCAACTTGTGTGAATAAAATGAACCCTTTTTGTTTAAAAATAATTTCAAACTCTCCGATGTTTTAAATTAGACCGCTCGGGTCTCGCGAAAAATTAAAACGAACATATTTGCAATTATTTGTGACGTGCCGTATTTTTGTGCTAACCTTTGTGGATGCAGGTAGTTTATGATTTATTTTCCTTCGGGTATCGCATTCATTTTAATAAAAATCATGTATTTGTTAGATTGGTTGTATAATAGGAAATTGATGTATTTATTCCCTTAGTTACCGATGTACTTAGGCGATTTGTAAAAGCCCCCAATCCAATGATGTAATTAATACCCCGTAGAATAGGCGCATTTAATTTCCTACGTGTTTACTTTCCTCTATTTACTTACCGTTTTATGCATGCCCGATAAACATAAACCAAAAATATCTAGTTTAGTTCGAATATTATAAACGTGGTTTCTCATTCATAGTGTAATTTAACTCAAATGACGATGAAATAGATAACTCATCCCGGACCCGAATCTCTACTTTGTGGTACGGATTAGGCATACGGATCTAAGGCTATACCGAAATTTCCTGGAAGAGCTGATCTGGGTGTCGACTTTGTAACACAGACTAGAGATCCTGATCTCGAGTCTTTTATACTTGGAACCCATTTATTTTAAAACGCAACTCAAGTTTTGCTTCATGGGAATCTCTTTTCCAAGTCACTTTTCCATAAACACTGAAATCCGCTTTCGAAAACCCCACGCCCCATCTTACGAGGCCGGCGCCTCGCAGCGACCGCGCGGGTCGAACGTCGTCCGCTCACAGATGTCCATACTTGTTATTGTTAAGCATGATGTATGCTCTAGAGACAATTAGGGTGATATATCTTAATTAGTTATAATGTACAAACGATTTTTTAGATTATTAATAATAATAAAAAAAGCATCTTTGTTGTTTATCAGTGTTTAAATTATGTATCTCGCTGTATCATATATATGTATTATTATATATGGGCATAAATAAGAGAAAGTCCATGACTATTCCATAGCGTGAAAGTGCGAGGTCCTAGTGGAAGCTATGTGGCGTGAGAAGTTCACATGTTTGTTACTATGAATAGTCTAAATATCCCTAGTCATAGTTTCATTGAGATTGGACATCAATGAAACGGACAAAATAGCATGTGTAGGCTTACTCCTTGGATTAGATCCAAGAAGCTAATCTCACGAGCTTAAGGTGGTACCTTGAGTTAACACATGAATGTATTCGGGTAATACATTTGAGACCGCTATAAGACAAACACTCAGAAATAACTATATCCATGTGTTGGTGTCATGTCTTATTGCAATAGCAGTACAAGTATCCTCAAACCTGAGATACCAATTACCTTGTGTAGGAGTTGCTATACTTTGGGTCATACTTATTCATACCCTGGCAATCAAGATGCAAGTGATTACGGGTATAGTGATGATCACTTATTAGTAAGCCGAGTAGTCAAGATGGTATCCATCGCTCCCGATATAGTGATATAGTGGGAGTTGTACCTTAAGGCCTCTTGTTGAAGAGACACACTCGTTAACCTCTGATCAGAGTATAAGATTAATAAAACGGGGTCAATCTTGATACATCATGGTGACTGGTGTTTTTTCGTGAACAAGTCTAATTTCAAGATAGCTACGGCTATTACATGAGCTAACACTTAATCCAAGCTCAATAAACTGGATGGTACTTAACTTGATGGAAGGAGTGTATTGCATTTGTTACTATTGCAGAACCATATCAAGTCATAAGCACGTGACGTTCCGAGTATCGGGGGATCATACGCCTTTGCTAGAAAGCCCATTTGATCTTCTAGAGTTATCAAGTTCCTTATCAGTCTTGAACACTGAGCCTAAAAGTTCCCAAATGGGAAGCCAAGTTTAGGTTAACTTCTAGTGGCTCTATACTTCGAGATCCTATGAGTTCAAACACTTTGGGTCTTTACCAGACCATGTAAAGAACTCATAGACTGGTCTATACCGAGAATATCAAGGATGTTAAAATCACTGGATAAATTATTAATTAGTTGGACCAAAGTTGTTCGGGGGGGGGGGGGGGGGGTGTTGCGCTACAGCCCCACGGTCCACTAGCGTGCGATGGCACTGGGTCAGAGCATGCTAAAGGGCAGCAGGCCCGCTAGCAGCTCGTAAAATAAAAATTTGTTTTGTGCTATAAAAAAAATATTAAAGATATTATGGAGATTAGATGCGAATTTTCAACTAGATAAAGTTTCCCAACAAAAAAAGTATAAAATTAGTCGGTGTTATAAAAGTACTAGTATAACATGGGTTATACCAGTTTTCAACAAACTAAAAATTTGCATTGTGGTATAAAATTGGATAAAATTGATATACGAGATTTATACCAATTTTTAACAAAAAATTTCTCAATAATTAAACATATCAACATATGGCATAAAAATGATTGTACTGATATAAAAACATATATAACACTCATTAAATTGGCATAATATTTTTATAAAGTTTGTACATAATTACTATAACAATGTTTATACTAATATAAAACTGATATGATACTAGTATAAACGTGATATAACAAATAAATTTTTTTCATTTAAAAATAATAGTCGATGAATTTGTCCATATCTTTAGTAGAAGCTCAAAGCATGTACTGTTTTCATGGAGAACCAAAATATGAGCTCATTTACACAATCAAATTGCAATATATAGGAAGTTCTCAAATCAACGACGATAGTAGAGATTATTCATTGTATTATAGTTCTTTGTTATTCCATAAACTTTCAAATCTTCGGAAGGACCATCTCTTAAATTCAAATCAAATTCCACATTGATGTACACTCTAACTAAGACAACAAATCACTAGCAAGCAAAAATGAACGGCCTTAAACCAAAATATACAAATTTTAATGACTCAGGTTCCTAAGTACCTAAAGATTGACAATATTTCTTCAAGAATTGAAGGTATGATATTTGAACCAAAATTAACAACCTTGATAGGTCGTAGCTACAACATGTTTCGATGTTTATTTCCCATATCTTTGTGATCATGTTATTAGTCTCTTTGGACGGCATTCCTTCCTTTTCCATTGTTTCATATCTTGATGACGATTTGGAGAAAACATGATGATTTTGGTTGAAAACGAGTAATTGTCGAGAGTCTTAATAGAACCGGTGAGACCTAGTTCGGTCCTTGTGACTGGAAGTCTTGTCGAATGCAAAGTAAAGGACAACGGTGGAAGCTTCGAAGCGAAGATGGAAATTATCAAGATCTTGGTGTGTTCACCATGATTGACCTAATCTCGATGATATGGCAGCATTATGAAAAAGTCAAAGTCAACGAAGAATATTCTAGAAGTCAAAATTCAGATGCCAAGTTGACCAAAATCCAATGAAAGAAGTTATGCATCATCAACTGTTGATTCCTTTCTAAAAAGGAATCCGTATTAATTAAAGATTTTGACTTCCTAATAAAACAAATATAGAAAGAAATCCTTTTCAAGAAGGAATTATTATCAAGGAGTCTAATCAAGTAAGAAGTGCTCAACAAGTCGGAATCCTACTGGAAGAAGGAAATAAGAAACATTCATAAATATTTATTGACATAAGCATTCAAGATCATTAATTCATTTAAATGTGGAATAATTATGCTTTAGAGTAAAGAACATTAAAGTACAGAGAATTTCGTAGAGTAGATTTGATTTATTATTTGTTCTTTAATCATTTTGCTTACATTATTTACATTCATATTTTTATTCTTATTAATTTAGTTTCAGTTCTTCAATAAAAATATTGTTTATGTTTCTTCGTCTTAAATTACTTTTATTGCTATTTACTTTTACCATGTCTAAAAGTAGTTTAGTAGCATTAAAAATCCTTGTATTGGGACTCCACTGCTACTTTATCAAATCTGTTGAATCATCATCTGAATAAAGTAACTATAGTAGCATTAAAAATCCTTGTATTTTAAAAAAATTCTTAGGCGCTCTTAGGCGCGACGTCAAGAATTAAATTGCAGGTCCAAATCCTTGTATTTTAAAAAAATTCCCCAAATTAACTGAATTGAATCTCTTAATTCAAGTAAGAGTCTCAAACACAAACACACTATTAGTGATTGACTAACGCTTCGCCTTCAAAGCGGAAAGGAGATAATATATTTTGCATCTTTCAAGTAAGAGTCTCAAACACGAACACACTATTACAGACATTATTTTGCATCCTTCCACCATTGTACCAAAATTATATCAAAACATAAATAGGTCTGCGATTACTACAGCTACATATATAGTCCTGATATAGATTTTGAAACATTAATCTCAAACTAACTAATGTCAAAGTAGTAAGAAAAGAAACTAATGGCAAAGCAGCATCACAAAATGTCGGTTGATTGTTACCAGTTCACGAAATTACGCAGCCATCTGCCCACGTTTCTCTCTGTCTTCCCTTAGCTTCATATGTAGCTTTTCCTTTACTAGTGACAGATCAAACCGTCCCAAAGCTTTGGGAACATGAACTGGTGCTATTTTTGGTTGGTTAATATAGTTTATCAAATAATTCATCGTGCCTGTGTGGATACCTCGATCTTTAAAATAATTACTGAAAGTCTTCAAACCGTCGAAAGAATGATCACTGGCAATAGGTTAATAAATTAATAAGGATATGAAAAGCAAATTAATTTTCTTTTATTAACTGAGATGTATAAAGAAAATAGACTCACGTCAAGACGATCCCAGGAACAGCAATCTGATCGGGGAATGCAAAAACAGTCAACTTAATGCACTGTCTATGTTCATGCCCGTAATAAACGCGGACTGTCATCAAGAGACATCCGATATCTTCAACTTTCTCTTCATTTTCCACATCTTCATCCTCATCAAATATCTCCATGAAGCCGGGAAATTCATTTACAAAATGCCACTTCAAACTCTTTCTCAGACCCCTAACCGTATCATAGGCTTCATACTCCGCCAATTCCTCTACAACTCTATCTTCACCAATAGCTTGCACTTCAACAATGATAATCTCATCTTCACACTTCCTTCTAAGAGTTAATGTTCCCTTTTGAGGACCATTTTTAAATTCAAACGGGAATTCGTCCTTGCTTGGGATCACTCTGTTTCTCAAATAATCAAACAAAATTGAGATTGTGCTCTGCTTAATACCTTTAGTCTCAAGATATTTCGTTGATCCCTCCACATGTCTACTACATTCATCTCTGGCAAGCATAGAAACAAAAAAAAAAGTGTCACTTATGAACTTGAACTTAATTACTAATACTATGCAAGTGAAAATGTTACAAGTACCTGATCATTATGATATCAAACCAAATTTGATCCGGCAAAATGTCCATTCTAAATTTCATAAACTGACCACGTTCATTGTAAATTATTCCACTCATTTTGATATTTTTAAAAACAATTTTATCAACAGTAATAATAATTTGCTCCATTCCGTAATTCCGTGTAAGGCATATAGGATTCTTTTCAATGTGAAAAGGAAACTGAGCTGGATCTGGAACCTGTTGAAAAGTAAAGCATTTAAAACAGAAGCAATTCAGTACATAGATTTCTATTAGCAGGTGTGATATGGTTAACATAATTCAGATCAGTTCAGTCAGAATTCAAAGGAAAATTTCGGATTATATTGAACAGAGTCTGAAAATTTAAATCAAAACCAAAATATGAGAAAAATGGTTAGGAGCAAAATAGTGTTTAAGCTGACCACACTATGGTTTCCCCAAATTCAGAAATTAGAAACAGAATAAGTAAGGTACCACAAAAACTCAATCCTCAATTTCAGAATTAAAATTAGCCCAACGATTGCAGTTCAGTAGATAAAATTAGCAAAGAGTAAAGGGATAACTGACGCTATGGATGCGTCGGCCGAAATCGGGTTGAATCTGCTGAAAAAGCTCTCCCTCATGAGAGGCAGTCGAGAATCGTACAAACGGAACGACGCCGCTTAGACAACGACTTTCAACAGATGGAATAGAAGGGAGGGATGCTCTCCAATAACTCAATGACAGAGGAACTGTGGATGCTGAAGCTCTGCGAAGAGATGAAACCAACGCCATCTTTTTTGGTCTTGTTGTGATTTGCAGTTTTTATGCTTTGCTCGTTCTTTTTAGGCTGCGCCGGCTGTCTTGTT
>CATIWQ010302259.1:0-12018 GCA_949673415.1 Euphorbia schlechtendalii
GGGCAAAAATTTTTGCTTCGCATAAACTCAATCAAATAATTAAAACATTCATCATAAAATGTATTAACATTATACTTTTCCATGATTTGTTATAGGAAACAAGTCAACATCCTATTAAGGAAATTCAAAACATAACCGAAGGAGGAAACGGTTATATCGATGGCAGAAGAAAGAAACTGCCTCATTTATCAACCGAAGAATGAAACGGTTACCGACTACAATAGGGACGCCGTTGAAAGAAATGGTTAACCCGCCTACAAGGGGCACCAAGTACCAAAGGTATTTCGAAGAAAGAAACAGACAACCCTATGAAGACACAGCGCTAGAAAGGAAGGTCTTTGTTATAACTAATTGGGAACAGGAAGTCACCAACCACACCGGTCAGGTATTCTCTATCCCTACGCTCTTTTTGTGTGATAATACTAGTTATACAACTAGTAATTATCACACGAGGGGCAGCTGTGAGCAAGAGATTTTGTACCAGCTCTCGCGTTCAATGATGACGGCTTTTCAGGATATTTATCCTAATCAAACAATTTTCGACTTTCCGATGATCTTCAAATGGGAGTCTTCCTCGTCGTTGAATTATTTAATTTTATTCAGAAATTAATTAAAAAATACGAAAATAAAAAAAATCGAGGGAGATTGAATCCCAGGCCAGAAGGTAGGCCTCGCCAAAAAATGGGCTTTGGCGAGGCAAGCCTCCCCAAACATCTTGGCAAGGTAGCCTTGCTAAACTTTTTTTCCGGCGAGACCCCTCACTGGAAAAACTTACCTTTCTTGGATTTTCTGGGATTTTTCTATAAATAGTTGGACATTTTTTTATTGAAGAGGGCTCGAAATTTCAGAGAAAATTCTCTTCTTCAGATAAAAAACACAGACAAATATTTTCTTGGATCCAAAAAACTTTTGGATCCCAAATCTCTTCATCTTTTAATCAAATTTCTTCATCTATTTCTTCAAATATCCTCAGATATTCTTGGGTGGTCTAAAATAAATTTAGAACCTGAGTCTGATTATCATTTGGATAAATAAACACTTATTTTTCCACATTAAACTACAATTAAATCAAAACGAACGAGGAACACTCCCGGGGATCGACGGATATGCCGAAGTGGATTCATACCGTAAGGGTAAGCCTCTAAGTACCTAGAACTGTGAATTCCAAGCTCATCATCTGCTTTATCTTTTTCTAATTTTATTTGTGGACCTAGGAATATTTTTTATTTCTTTTTATGTAAATAATGTTGTAATTCTCTTCTTCATCTTTATGAAGGGAATTAAAATTATATCCGGATAACAGACCTCACCTTTTTCCATTTGATCATTTTCACTAATAAAATTGACCAACATACGTGTAAATAAAAGTGAACTATTTTTATTTAAAATAACAACTTAAATCATCGATGTTTTAATTAGGCCACATGGGCCTCGCTAAAATCAAATCGAATATATGTGCCATATTTCATGCTAAACTTTGTGGATGCTGGTTAGTTGTGTGCCTAGGATTTATTTTCCTTCGAGTATTGCATATATTTTTACAGAAAATGTAATAATAAGTTAGCGGGTGGTTGCATCCCCCGATTTTTGGAAGCCTTGTAATCTTTATTTTTCACATTTATTTTCCGCATTTACTTACTACTCTGTGGATGATTTATTATTTCGTATTGTGGATGGTTTATTATTTTACAATACATGAATCATGCATACAAAGTCTAAAAACGACCTAAGTGTGAATATGCATAACTAAGAAAATACGATTTTTTTTGTAGATGTAATATAATGTGATCACATAAGAAATAAGCAACTTATCCTGAAGCTGAATCTTTGTTACTTAGTGGGCCGTCCCCCGGACTTTAAGCCTCACAGGACTCTAATTCCTGGAAAGAGTTAATCCAGGTGGCGACTCCACACTATGAGATGGCAGATTCGGGTTTGACCAAATCTGAAATGTTTTCGCTCTCTCTTTTCAACCTTTTCCGGGTCCCCCGACCCGGTGCACCTTTTTTCAAACACCCCGATGGACCGCGCCTATGAAATCCACGCGCTCTCGACCCACTGCTCTGTGTCGTCCTCTCACAGCTACCAGGTATGGGAGTTTTACTTTATTAATCATTTTCGCCTCTTATCGATCTTATTTTCAACTGTTATTTGTTATTATAGGAGGTGTCCAGGAAGTGGTCTCTGAATCCTAACCTGAATGCATCTACTAGAGGTCAGAATTCTACTTCTTCAAGCATCATCGAGGGGAGATTGAAAGTCCCTTTATATATGTCCTTCTACATGGTGGACTTCCCTAGGACGGAGGTGGGGTAGACACTTTCTCGGAGCAGTCATACATGCTGGTTCAATCTTCCGGATGCCACCCACGTAAGCCTTTAACTAGCTGATTCATTCTCAAAGATAGCGTATTGACTTTAGAGTGTTTGACGTCCTTTTGCTTATTTTGATTGCAGTTTGCTTGAGAGGAGATGGAGTGGGTGGCCCAACATTCCCTTACCCTGAGGGACATGATGTTGACTCAGGATAGAGTCGAGAGGGTATCTTTTCCTTCTTGACCTGCTTATTCTGATTCGAAATGCATGTATAATGCGTTATATTTTATGCTTAATGTATGCGATTGTGATTTTTATACTTCATGATGATTGTAGACGCTGGTTGTGGCCGATTATAAGCGACATTACGAGGAGCTTGAGGGTCGCTTTTAGGAGTTGGACCTTTTTTACCAAGGTTAAGATGCCCTCCATCAAGATTCGGATACCCATTATCGGGGCTTGTATACCCGTCATCAGGACTTGGATACCCGTTATCTGTGCTTGGACACCCAGTATCAAGAGTTGGTGTGGTGGGCCACTGAGTCCACCCAGGTTTAGGAGGAGGAAGAGCGGGTCAGAGCTACCATAGAGGACTTCAACCTTACCAATGATCATGACCTATCTGCTTTGGTCGAAGAGATGAGTACTCACCCGCTACTTTTTACTGACTGGGATCTTATATTTCTCGGTGCTTCCCAGCCTACGTTTGCTACTAGGCCTATGACGAGTGCCTCTAGACATTTACACCTTAAGGATTATAATTTTGATGTCATGGAGCCTAGAGATAGAGATAAGGTGGGTGGAGCTGATAGATAGGCGATGTATGCTTAGGAGTTTTTCATCCTTCTTTTCTTTTCTAACTTTTTAGATAGTCTTGTAGAACTTCAAAACTCACATTTTATAGGAAAGAGTTAGACTTTGTCTGCTATGTGCTGGGTCTTTACTTGCTGCAATTTTAGTTTATGAAGATGAATGTTGGTTTTCTATGAATGTTTGTGTGTATGTTAAGTATGAATGAATGTAGTATGCTATTGCTTCTTGTTAATGTGTGTAGGAAACACTGATCTTGAGGAATTTTCTTTAGTTTTATTTTAATGATATCGACGCATAACAATCGACTTGATGCTTTTCTCCACACTATGAAGAAGCCTGATTACATGTGAATATGGCCTTTATCCATGATGCTTTGAGGTTCGAGGATCTGGCCACTCATATCTTCAACTTTTCTAACCTTGAGATATACCCCTTGGTCGAGGAGTATCATGCTATACTAGGGCTTCCTTTTCCGGAGAACCTGACTTCGCTATTCCTAGTGAGGCTTTCCTATGCATTTCTTAATTTCTAATTTGGAGGTGAGAATAAGCTACGAGGGTTGTGGAATCTAGAATTCAACAATCATTTTTTTTGCCCCTCCTGACATTGGAGGTTTTCAAGTTGATGCTTCCTCAGCTGGTGTGAGACCATTCCAGTTCCCATCTTGCATGGCCTTCTCATGGTTGCCCCATTCCTTTTGCTGTCTGTTGTTGACCCACTTTCCACAGGTCTTTCTCCTGCTCAAACGAAGAGTTTGGTTTACATGGATGCTGCTACAGTGAACTTGAATTTAGTGGGTGACCACTTTACTCTACTTGAGGTATATCTACTCAACCTTTCTCTTCGTGAATTCCATTTTCTTATTTGAATGAAATGCTTGTAAGTGTGTTTGTTGGAAAAGCTCAGCTTGATTACCGACCCTCATTTGTACAAGGCACGATATCTTCCTTTGCATTATGATCCTAGAGGCTTTATCAAGAAGGACCACCGTACACTAAGTGAGGAGGCTTGGTTTGAGATTATGTGCCCTTATTAGGCTTCCAAGATTTGTTGGCTTAGTCCTTGGTTGGAGATTCCTTTCATGGCAACCAACGTGCATGACCAAGGCATACTGCTTATGGGCTTATTTGGCATTACCTCATATTCTCCTTCCCGCTTGTGTAGGCAATACGGGCGTCAGTAGCGAGTCCCCAAGTAGCTATGCTCGACTTACTTCCACGAGTTTAGTCTTGACACGTTGGGGGCTATACAAGGATTATGGGCAAGAGCTACCGTTGTTGCTTTGGATTACAGTACCCTAGTGACCACTGAGACTGATGAGTTTTATCACAGGTGGCTGGGCAAGATCAGAAGTCTTTTGGGTTCCGACTAACATCTTAGGGTGTCACGTGAGTGGGAGAGAGATGAGGATGGTTTTGACCCCCTCCCTCACACTTCGAGCAAGCATGTCAGGTGGAATGATTAGTACCCATAGATAGTTTATCTTCATTTATCCTGAACTTTGACTTTTCATTTCCTAGACTATGTGTTTAACTTGTTTTTGACATTATGAGAGTTATTGAAACTTTTTGATTGGATCTTGTTATGTTTACTCGTGATATTCTGCATGCATACATCCATACAACATAAACATAAATCTTGCAACAATAATGACATTACATTGATGATTTTAAAATGGGTACAAATTTTCTAATGATTTGAATCCTACCACCAGTTAGCCTAAAACAAGTTTTCTAACTCACAGTCTCTCTATTCCTCACTACACCCTAAATTTTGCTTGAATCACCCTTTATGGGTTTTCAACTCAGATTCCCTTCCATGTTAATGATATTGACAGCTCCTTTGCTTAGGATTTTCTTTACGACGTAAATTCTTTCCCATTTTGGGCGAAACTTCCCCCGAACATCCACATTTGATGGCCTCATACCTTTAAAGGTTGGTTCCTAGACTTAACTCGGTTATTGTATGATTTAGCCATGCATTGTTGATATATCTATAGGTGGTCTAACATCTTCAGACGTTGTTCGTGTATCATGTTCAGCTGCTTGAATAAGGTTCTTATCCAATCTGATTCCTTTAATTTCACTTCCAAGGCTACCCGAAGTGATCTCACTTTAGTTTTAACTAGTAGGACTGCCTCCATCCTATACACTAGCGAGAATGGGGTCTGATCGGTAGGAGTCTTGATACTGGTTCCGTATTCCCAAATTGCGAACTGTTGTTTATCAGCCTAGTCTCTGTAGTGACTACCATTTCGCTTTTAATTTTCTTAATGATTTGTTGGCTGCTTTTGTTGCCCCATTAGCTTGTGGTTTGTAAGGTGATGAGTGATGGTGCTCGATTCCATAATTCTCTACCAAATCTGTTGTAGTGATTATCAGATATGATGTGATGCTGGATACTATAGCGAGTGAAGATATGGATTTTTATGAATTTGGCCATCTTCTTAGTTGTGATACTGTTGTAAAACTCGGCTTCTACCCATTTCGAAAAGTAATCGACCGCTACCACAATAAACTAATGTCCATTAGTCGAACTAGGATGAATTTTACCAATAATATCGATGCCCCATGCTGAGAATGGTTAAGGAGTAGATAAGTTATGAAGCTCAGATGAGGGTAGGTGACTGATGTTCCAATAGATCTGGCATTTGTGGCACTTTCTCACTTTAGCCACGCAATTTGAGACCATTGTTGTCAGAAAATAGCCTTGGCATTGAATTTTCTTTACGAGTGCCAATCCATTCATGTGGAGCCCACAATCTCCAACACGCATATGCCAAATGACCAACAATACTTCATTTAAATTGAGACACCTCATTTGTAACCCTTCAATGGTGCGCTTCAACAAGTCACCATCGACCAATCTGAACAGCACTACCAGTCTTCGTAAGGAGGTGCTAATCGCAAGGTTTTGACTCTATTTATTTTGAGGACTTATATTCGGTGAAGATGCCAAAAACCTTGTTCCCCACTTTTCTACCTATAAGATAAAAGTTCAAAATACGAACAGGTGTTGTCAATACCGCATATCAAAATAGAAAAATGGTGACCACTGCAAGTATACAGTTTCGATGTAATTTTAAAAGATATCGATCCCATAAGGAAGGAACCAATTCTAAAGACCAATAAGAGTAACAGAACAAAGAAAATAAAATAGATAATTTTATTATGGTTGGGTTGGTTGGGATATGATGGTAAGTAAATAGATAAATGTATAAATAGTAGAAGAAATCGGTATAGATTATTCCTATGAAAAAGTATAGAAAAGAAAACATGCAAAATCATCAAAGATATTATGTACACTAGACTACTTTAACAGATTCGGTTCTAGACACTCCGATATTCAATTATTCACCACAGAGCAACACATGAAATGACTTATCTAAATCTATTGCAAATGACTTAACAAGATTATATAAACCTGGATAATAATAGTACTATGCTTAGTACGGGTTTCTCTTAGTAAGTTACCATTCAAAAAATATTGGCTCACTGAAGAGCGTTATAATCACAGATTCAGTGATTATACATAATCTTGTTAACCCTGAAATCACTCTTAAAGTTAACTCAAAAGCATATAACTTGATTAATATAAAAGACTCAACACAAAATACAAAATATGACATATAGACATATCATAAATTTTGAAATAGAAAGTATAAGTAGAAAACAAAGCAAAGTTGTAAGGTATGCAAATGAAAGCTAAAGTTGATCAAACCGTATCCACTCTTTAATGGGAGTCGTCAATTACCGCAATTCCTACATCTGCTTTAAATTCGGTCTTGGCTCGTACAGAACCTCCGTTAGGATGCTATTCTTTGTGAATAATGAATAAACGAATATTGAAGAATGAAAAATTTTATTGATAAGTGATTCGAAATTACACTTATACAACAATCACTCAAATATGTAGAGAAATCTAGTGATCAAAATAAGGTTCGAATCACTTATACATTTTCTCGCTAACTTAGAACGAAGCAAAATCTACATGATTTTCTCTCTAAAACTATGTATGCACGTATGCTACACTACACACCATATACCATATGCCACACCACACCATGAAATTATGGAGTTTGGAGCCCTATTTATAGAGTACGAAGGGTCGTGTCCATTGGCTAAGAGTTGCACCGCTTCATTGTGATTGGTTGAGTTGGTTTGATCTCATCTACGGAAAGGCACCTTTTCATGATTAGATAACATCCAAAAGGTACCTTTTCATCTAATAGTTAATGGTGGTTGATGGTAGTTGATCATTCTTATCCGGCGATTGAAAGAAGAGAAGAGTTGAGCAAAAACCTTCAAGGTCATGATCGTGAATGTATATCGCGACCGTGAATACTTGGTTGGTAACTTTCTGTTATGAAATTTAACAAGTCATGACCATGATATATGTGTTACGATTGTGACATGCCTTTTTCACATGATTCCTCTTTGCGATTTTGATCGATCTTTGACATCTTCTACCCTATGCCAATTCCTAAAGTTCTATGCATCTTTTTGCACATTTTTCACTCTTTTTGAATAGATTTCCAACTTTAATCATTTTACTTCCATGATTTACCTAGAACTTGCATTTGCATAAAAAACAACTATATACGACGCGAAATCTTTTATATGAAGTATAAAATGACTTAAATCATAATGTTTAATGATTGAAACTATCATGATTATAAGTGTATAAATATACACTTATCACACCCCCACACTTAACTTTTGCCTTGTCCTCAAGGTGAACAACAGAAGTGTATAGAATTTGTAATCTAAGTTCGTACCATATTTGGCGAAAGACTATTGTAGTGAGTACCACATTCCCATGTTGCATAAGATTCAAGTAATGTGCAATTTATATAGTCTAGTTTCATACTTTTGATCTTAATGGAGAGTCAACCTAACTACGTCTTCATATAAGTATTATATGATTACTCGAATATTTACTTCTCTCAAGTATAGTGATAAGTGTATAATTACACTTATTATCATAGAAATTTTATACAATAAACACTGCAGTGTTAGTCAATTTTATACTTCCTATAAAAGATTTCACGTGGTATGTAGTTGTTTTTTATGCAAATGCAGATACTAGGTAAATCTTGGGAGTAAAATGAGCAAAAGTGGAATTCTATGAAAAAAAGAGTGAAAAAGATGTAAAAAGATGCGTGGAACTTGAAAAGTTGGCTTCGGATCGAAGCTGCCGAAGATCGGTGAAGTTACAAGAAGAATTCTAAGTAAAACTCAATTCATGGTCGTGACTATCATTCGCGATCGTGACTTGTTTACTTCAGAATCAGAATATTGCCAATCAAAGATTCACTATCACGACATGTATATCGCGGTCGCGACATGGATGGTTTTTTGGTATTATCTTTTTAACTAACAACCGCCAGATAAGCATGATCAACCGCCATCAACTGCCATCAACTACCAATGAACAGACACCTATCAAGAGTCAACCAATCATGAAAAGGTGCTCATCCATTGTGGATTATATCAAAGCTTCTCAACCAATCACAATGAAGAGATGCAATCTTTCACCAATGGACACAACCCTTCGTTTGGATAGATGCAACCCTTCGAACTCTATAGATAGGGCTCCAAACCTCACAAATTTTGTAGTACGTGGTGCAGTGAGATAGAGGGAAAATATTAGAGTGCATGAGAGAGATATAATGTGTGTATAGATAGTGAATTCGCTACGTTCAAAAGCATTAGCGAGAAAATGTTTAAGTGATTCGAATCCTTGTTTCGATTATATTCTCGAGCGATTGTTCTATAAGTGTACTTGCAAATCACTTATCAATAAAAGTTTTCGTTCTTCAATATTTGTTTGTTCAATATTTTCAAAGAATAGCATCCTAGCAGAGGTTCTGTTCAGGCCGAGATATAATTCAAAGTAGACGCAGGAATTGCGAGAAGTGACGACTCCCATTAAAAAGTGGATACGGTTTGATCAACTTTAGCTTTCACTTGCATACCTTACAACTTTGCTTTGCTTTCTACTTATACTTTCTATTTCGAAGTTTTTGATATGTCTGTGTCATAATGCATATTTTGTGCTAAGTCTTTTATGTTAATCAAGTTATATGCGTTGGCGTTAATTTTAAGAGTAGTTTCGGGGTTAACAATATCGTGTGTAATCACTGGATCTGTGATATAACGTTGTTTAGTGAGCCAACATTTTTAGAATAGTAACTTGCTAAATATGGCCATGCGAGAGCGACCTGCACTAAGCATAGTATTGATGTTATCCAGGTTTATATAATAGTCTTAATTCGTTTGCGCTATATCTAGAAAAGTCATTTCATGTGTTTCTCTGCGGTGAATAATTGAACATCTGAGTGTGTTGAACCGAGTCTATTAGATTAGTTTAGTGAATCATAACATCTTTGTTGAACTTGTATGTTTTCTCTGTTTTCCTTAGTTCATAGGATAAGTCTATATAATTAGACTCTCTCTAATCTTTCATACCTATATTTACTCATTTGTCATTCTAACCCTCCTATCCAAAAATATCAATACATATTATTTTCTTTATCCTCTTTCCCTATTTGATCTTTAGAGCTAGTCCTTACCTGTGGGATCGATATCTTTTAAAACTACATCACAACTGTATACTTGCAGTTATCATCATTTTTCTATTTGATAAGAGGTACTGACAACACCTATACTTTACGCGAACAAGTTTTTGGCACCATTAATATATAGCGAAACTCTTTGTGAAAAAGTTATTAAACTTATCAGTAGAAAAGTGGTGAACAAATTTTTAGCACCGTTGCCGGGGAAGGCAAGTGCGTTCTAGAGATCAAATTGTCCGGGAAGTCAATTACATTTAATACGTTTGTTTTTCTAAGTTTTTCTAGTTACAAAATCTAAAATTTGAAGAATTAAAGAAGATCACGACCGTGACATACATCTCGCGCTCATGAAGTTATAAAGAAAAACCTTTTATTCTTGTTTTGAAGGAAATCACGATCGTGACAGGCCTTCACAATCGCAACATGGGCCCTAGATTCTCCTTCACAACAAACAGTTTTTCTCTTCTCTTTTCTTTTCCTTTTCATATTTTTAGACTAGCTGTGGGTTTAAAATTTAGATTTTTTATTAAATGTCTCACAATGAGGACATTGTGTTCTTTAAGTATGGGGGGCATTTGTAAAAATCCCGTAAAATCAAAAAAAAAATAAAATTAAAAAATCGAAGAAGAACTTGAAAATTTTTGTGCAACTTATATATTATCATTTCTCATAATTTACTAACAATTGTCCAAAGTTATTGTGAGTGTTAGGTTTTACAAGTTTGATATTAGTGCAAAAATTGAACGCATGTTGAATTTGAGCGTTAGTGCATAACATTTTCCAAATTGGCAAGGATGAGTGGTGAGTAACATTTGAGAGCAACATTCCAAGTAAGTTTCGATTTATATTTCGATGCAACATGAATTAGTATAAATTATATAGTTCTAATTTAATGCTTCTGATAAGTTTAAGAGTAGTAATATCTAATGGTATTCTTACTATGAGTTTTATATGCAAATCTAGAATAATTCCTATAAGTATTGATTGTGTTTAAAGTGCTAGGAAACTATAGCTATAATACTTTGAAATTGGTCAATAAAGGATGAGGGTATTAAAGAAAAATCAAAAGAAAGAGAGGATAACCAATGAGTTATGCAAAAGGTGAGGAATGGTACGGAGTAGAAACTGCAACCATTCATTGAATGAAAAAGAAAAGAAAGCATAGCATGAAAAATGGGTGCAAAGTACAAAGTACTTCAAAAACATATGCAAAAAGAAAAATAATGAGAGAGTGGTATGGAGCATAAAATGCAACCACTGAAAAAAGGGGAGCGTGGTATGGAGCATAAAATGCAACCAATGAGAGTGTTTTAGCATCCTAGGTTACCTAAAAATGCCTTGAGAGAAATTAATCAAAGTGTGCTTTTTATGTCCTTTATACTTTATACTATGCTTAATAGAAGGTAATATTCGAGTATGCATATAGCACTTATATGAAGATGCGATTCGGTAGACTCTCTATTAAGAACAAAGGTATGAAACTAAGCTATATAAATTGCACACTACTAATTTGTGGGAAATTTCTAACTTCTTCTTGAAATCATTTGCAATGTGGAATGTGATACTCACTGCAATAGTCTTTCGCCAAATAAGGTACGAACTTGTTTACCAAATTTATACACTTCTATAGAATTTACCTTGAGGACAAGGCAAAAGTTAAGTGTGGGGGTATGATAAGTGTATAATTACACTTATTACCATATAAATTTTATACAATAAACACTGTAGTTTTAGTCATTTTTACACTTTATATAAAAGATTTCACATGGTATGTAGTTATTTTTTATGCAAATGCAGATACTAGGTAAATCTTGGGAGTAAAATGAGCTAAAGTGGAATTCTATGAAAAAAAGAGTGAAAAAGGTGCAAAAAGATGCGTGGAACTTGAAGATTTGGCTTAAGATCGAAGCTGTCAAAGATCAGTGAAGTTACAAGAAGAATTCTGAGTAAAACTCAATTCACGGTCACAATAATCATTCGCGATCGCGACTTGTTTACTTCAGAATCAGAAGATTTCCAATCAAAGATTTACGATCGCGACATGTATATCGCGGTTGCGATATGGACGGTTTTCTGGTATTATCTTTTTAACTAACAACCGCTAGATAAGCATGAGTAACCTCCATCAACTGCCATCAACTACCAACGAACAAACACATATCAAGAGTTAACCAATCATGAAAAGGTGCTTATCCATTATGGATTATATCAAAGCTTCTCAACCAATCACAATGAAGAGATGCAATCTTTCACCAATGGACACAACCCTTCGTTTGGATAGATGCAACCCTTCGAACTCTATAAATAGGGCTC
>CATIWQ010302369.1:0-21618 GCA_949673415.1 Euphorbia schlechtendalii
TGTTCGTAAACATAATACACAGTTTTGGGTTATACAAGAAACGAAAAAGCAAGTGAATTAGTGAAGTAGTAGCTCGTAAAATTTTGGGGACACAATGACTTTTTTCTTCATTGTACTCTATCACAAGGGTTATCAGGTGGCATTATTTTCTATTGGAACATAGCTTTACTAAACATAACCTTGACTAATTCAACGGAGAGATGGTCTATTTATCATTTTGTTTCTTCATCCATTAATATTTTTGTGGTTGAGATCTATGGGTCTACGGAACCAAATGTGGGCTGACTTGTTGCCAATTATTAAACTATTACATCGAGTTTTTTTGTGTGGAGATTTTAATGAAGTATTACACTAATCAGAGAGATTTGGTGGCATATTTTCGCAATCAATGGTTCCATTTTGGGATTTTGTGAATGAGAGTGAACTTCTAGATCTCCCATTACATGGCTGAGACTACACTTGGGCGAATATGCACTCATATTCGTGGATTGACCGAGTTTTGGTATCTTGCGAAGTATCAGATTTATGGCCAACTCCTTCTATTTTGACTATGGATTCGACACTCTCTGGTCACGTAGCGATTTTATTCCAATCACGTTAAACTACAGAAGCTGGCCCCAAACTATTCCGATCCCTAAATTTCTGGTGGGATCATCCGGATTTCTTATCCTTCATTTCTTCAAAATGGAGAGATTCATGTGCGTCTCATGGTGGCCGTGCTATCGCATATAAAATAGAGAAATTGAGCTTCTTTATTCTCTCATTGCACAACAAAAATAATGGGAAAGTGGAAGACAAAATAAAGAATCTCGAATCCAAGGTTCTGTCCCTCGCTTTGAGGGACTCCGCAAGGCCGCTTTACAAGGCTACTGTTGCCAAACTATAAATTTACTGAGCCACCTTACTACAACACCGCCATAACCTTGAGAGTATCAGGCACCAGTAATCACGGGTTAACTAGATGCTACTGGGAGACCAAAATGCTTACCACCAAATAGCAGCAATGCAGTTTCAGAATAATAGAATAACACAGCTAGAAATTAATAGTTAGCTAACTCATGATGCATCCTCCATTTTGATAGTAATAAGGTCTTATTATGTAGATTTCTTTAAGCCATCATGCGTCGTATCGTTCTCTCTACAGAGGCTGCAGTTTGCAAGAGTGTCGAATGGGGAAAAGCTAAATTAATCAAACCATTCACGGAGGAAGAGGTTTGGCCAGCAGTGTCTTCTTGCAAGGAGAACAAGGCTCCGGTTCCAGAGAGTATACTTTAGTCCGCTATAAGAAATTTTGGGCAGAATTAAAGGAAAAAGTTATGAATGTTTTAAATCAATTATATGCATCTACCAAGTTGTTAAGCACCATCAAGACTTCTTTCACAATTCTAATTCCGAAAACACCGGGGTCCTCGATTTTGAACATTTTCTATTCAATTATAGTGATTCACGAAGTATATAAGATTATTGCGAAGTGACTTTCATCGCCTATAGCCTATCCTTCCCGATATTATCTCTGATAACTAGTTTGCTTTTATTAAGGGAAGAAGTATTCACGAATGCTCATTTTTTGCCTCTGAAGTGATTAGTTCGGTTCATCGGCAATGACGGTCTTGTCTTGTACTAAAATTGGATTTTCATAAGGCTTTTCCTAGTATTTCTTAAGCCTATATTGGTGCGTTGATGGTGGCGATGTGTTTCAATAAAAAATGGATTTCGTGGCTTTCTAATTGTTGGAAAAAGTTGACGATATCCATTTTAATCAATGGAAGACCTTGTAAGCCCATTCGGCTTCATAAGGGGGTGAAACAAGGTGATCTATTATCAACTTTAATTTTGGTTTTTGCTTTAGAAGGCTTGAAACAATTGATTGACATGAGTGTCCATGAGGGAGTTTTACTGGGGTTTCGGTTGGATGATACACTTCTAGATATTTCGCTATTGCAATTCACCGATGATATCATTTGCTTCCTTCTGGCCTAGGATTCTGTTATCATGAATTTTGGATAAATTGTAAGATGCTTTGAATTAATATCAGGGCTAAGCATCAACTATCACAAAAGCTCTTTAATCGAGATTCATGTAGAAAATGGCAGCCTATGCCGTTACATAGCGAGGCTTGGTTGTCGAGTTGAAAAATTCCTGAATATATATCTTGAGGAACAAATTTCATTCAAATGCTTATCGGTTATGAGCTGGAATCCGCTTTTAGCCAAGTTCATGAATAAATAAGCAAATTGGAAAGGAAGTTATCTCTCATACGCGGGTAGGGTGGTATTCATCAAGTCTGTCATATCCTCTCTCCCAGTGTATCTTTTATCCATTTATAAGCTATCGGTATCAGTGGAAGATAAGCTAAATGAGATGATGAGGAACATTTCTTTAGTGTGGTGATGCGAAGAAAAGCAGAATTTGTAGAATAAGCTACCGGTATCTGTGGTGCTCATCAAGTCTATCATATCCTCTCTATCAGTGTATCTTTGATCCATTTATAAGCTACTGTAGGGTGGTACTCATCAAGTCTATCATATCCTCTCTCCCAGTGTATCTTTTATCCATTTATAATCTACCGGTATTGGTGGAAGATAAGGTAAATTAGATGATGAGGAACATTTCTTTATTGCGGTGATGCGAAGAAAAGCAGAATTTGTAGAATAAGTTGGAACATGATCAACTTACCATTTTTGTTAGGAGGTTTATACATCCATGATTTCAAGTTGATAAATGGTATCTTATTACTTAAATGGCTTTGGAAATTACAATCGTCAAATACCAACATGTTATGGTTCGCATATTGTGTCAGATATAATGGTTTTCGGTTTTGGCATGATATTTTATCTTATGATTGCTTGAGATTGTCTCCCATTTGGTTGGATGTTGTCTCTTGCTACTGTCGAAGTCAATTTTGGGATTTTTTTCTCTTTGAATTATGGCGTTAGCTTCAGTAATGGGATTGATTTGTTATTTTGGTATGACAATTGGACTTTGAATCAAAGCCTAGAGTCACTTTTATCGGATTTGCATGCACTATGTAATAAAAAAAATAGCAATGACAAGGTAAGGGTGTCTCGCTATTATTGGTCCGGGAAGATTTGGGAGAACCTTTTGGAAGCGTAATCTAAGGCTTAATTTGCAAGCAAGATGCGATGAACTTTTTTCTTGAACAATGGTTGCAAACCGAGCAATCTTTAACAGCACTCCATAAAAATCGGATAGCAACCCCTATCCTTTTCAAATGAGAGAGACCGATTTTTGAGGGAGCCCAGTGAAGGAAAGATTTATTCTTTTTTTTAAATCCTCCGGAGAAACGATGTGGTCCTCCTTCGATAAAAGTTTAGGATAGGTGAAAATTTTGGGGCGATCGTCTCAACTAGATTGATGCGATCGCTTACCTACAAAACACCTATCCCTCTTTTATTAAATTAAATAAAGCTCTCAAATAGAGTAAATGTTAATTACAAGTAATCAAGAGATTAGGATGAGCAAGAACATCACATAAACCACTTGGAAAAGAACGCTTCCTAGACATGAAAATGAATTTACAAAAATAATAACTAATGATAATGATATCCTCATCTCTATAATGATCACCAAAAATAAGCATGTTTCTTCTCTTCCAAATATGCTATGAGATTACAAACCATAGGGAAGTAGCAAAATATCTGTTCTATCCAATATTGAAAAAAGACTGCCATAAGGATAGGAAAACGTATCCTGAGTTCGAGATTGTCACTGCCACGCCAAACATATGGAAAAGGTCGCACCATATCGATCGAGCCTTTGTGCAATGGAATAATGCATGTTCCATGGTCTCAACCTCATGACAAAAGTGACACGTTGCGTTTTCTAAACAGCCTCTACGTAGTAAGAAAGCTTTCGATGGGTTCGTCCATGGAAAACTCACTAACCAAAGAAACGAACCTTTGGTACAAGACATGCCTCCCAAATGATATTAAGATCCATACTGGGCTTGAGCATCAACGATTCATACCAAACCTTGCTGAAGTTTGTTGCCAAAAACTCAATCAAATCGCCCCAAGTTCACTCAAATCTGTCCACCAGGTCTGAAAACCGTAAAATAGCTGCTGTCACAACTAATTCAACGTCAAAAATTCTAGGGGAGGACTAGAAAATCAAGAATTTCAGTTTCTCACAACTCTCCTTATTAGCAATCATTATTCTACGTCTCCAAAATGATCAGGAAACGGAATCAAGGGATAAAATGAATCGACATCCTTCTGCAACCAAGCACTCTTTACAATTGAATAAGTTCAAAAGATCAGGAAAAAGGACATCTAAAGGTTGATTCGAAGTCCAATTATCGAACAAAAAAGAACACCCCTCACCTAAGCCAACCACAACTTTTACATTAAGCTTGAAAATACTCCATATGGCTTCATTTTTAACACAAAATCCTAAAATTCCTTTCCAGATGTGTGATATTCCATTGGAATTATAATCCTCCAAACTTTTCCACAATGAAAAATCATATTTCTCCATGCATAACTTAAACCAGAGCAAATTCGAGTCCCCCATTCGTAACTTCCACAACCATTTTAGAAGTAGGTTATAGTTTATGATCTTGAAGTCCCTTACAAAGAGACCTCCCATTTCCTTTGGAAGAGAAATCGTGCTCTAACTAACTTTATTAATGCCTCTTACATTCATGTCACCTTTCCAAATGAAGTTTCTCATAAGTTGGATTAGTTTATTGTTAACCATCTTTAGTAGCTTAAAAAGTGAAAGTAAATAAATGGGCAAAGAGATAGGTACCGATTTTACCAACAAAATTCTCTCGCTATAAGACAAACAAATTCCTTTCCAACCCTGTAGCCTATTTTGAAATTTCATAATTAAAGGGTTCCAACATGACATCGGGATTTGGTTATAACGCGGTGCCAAGATAAATAATTGGGAATTTCTCCACCTTGCATTTCAAACTTTCGACACAAGCAACAATCCTAGCCTCCTCAACATTAACTCCCATTAACGAACTCTTATGAAATTTTATGCTTAGTCCCGACATTAACTCAAAACATCATAATAATCTCACCACCACCGGAATCAACGAGCTATCAACCGGAATGAAGCACAAGGTATCGTCTACAAATTGGATTGGGGAAATATCAGGTGAATTCTCATCGGTTCGGAACCTTGGGAGCAAATCGTAACTGATACTAGAGTCAAATAACTACTTTAATCCTTCAATAGCCAAAACAAAAATGAAAGGTGAAATTTGGATCACCTTGTTTAACCCCCGTCTAAGGTGGATCAGTTCACTTGGGACCCCATTAATCAAGATTGTAGTGAGTGAGTCTTTCCTACACTCAGGAAGCCAAGAAATCCATTTCTTATGGAGCCCCATCCTATTAAACACAACATTAATAAACTCCCATGATATGCTGTCATAAGCCTTTTTAAAATCAAGTTTCAAGGTGAAACATGATTTATGATGATGGTGGATTGAGTGAATTACCTGGGATGCGATAAAGGAGCACTCATGGATACTTTTTCCTTTAATAAAGGTGAATTGATTATCCGAAATTAAGTTGAGAAGAAGCGGTTATAGGTGAGCCGCTAACACCTTGGTAACGATCTTCTATACCCCATGAACAAGTGCAATCGACCTCAAGTTACCAAATGAGCAAGATCTCTGATCTTTGGGAATGAGAACTGTATAAGAATTTTTAATTAACTTCGACAGGCCACCCATCATAGAAAAATTATCGAACACCCCCATCACACACGACTTTAATTCAGTCAAAAATTTTTTATAGAAATAGAAATTAAATCCATTAGGACCCAGAGCATTCCCTTCATTACACTAGCAAACAGCGGCCCATACTTCCTCTTCACTAAAAAGGGCAATCAATCACCGATTCATGGTATTAGTAACTTGCCGAAATAGCATCCCCCGTAAGGAGAACGAGATTACTGTCCTTACTGAAACCATTCGCTATAAAATTCCAGAATTGCCAAAACTATGCCAACTAGATTGCTTATAATTTCACCATCCAATTCTAGCTGACTAATCTGGTTACCCCTAGCTCGAGCTGATACGATGCGATGGAAAAACTTTGTATTATCATCACCCAATAAAACCCAATTCACCCTTGATTGTTGGTGTCAAATCTTTTCAAGGTTTGATCTATATGTCACCAATTGAGTTCGAGCTTGGAAAAGCTCTGACTCCTCACCTCCACTAATTGGTCATTATGATGAGCTTGATAATAATGATACTACGGAGGCCTCAAGTTCCTTAGTATTTTTCCCAAGCTCACTAAAATTCGAGCTATGCCATTTTTGTAAGTAGTCCCTCAATGTCTGTAAATTAAAGTCCACATCTTTTTTAGGCCACTTTTTGCAAATTCCACCCCACTTTTCCTTAATAAATGGTAAGAATCCTGAATTGTCCCACCAACAATTTAGGGATAAAAAAATTCTACCCCTATTCCACTCCAGCACATGGGATGAAATAATAATCGGTAGATGATCAGAAAGGTGTGAATCCACAGTCGTTAGATTCATTAAGGACCATAAGTATAAAATACCACAAGAAACCAACGCGTGATCAATCCGGGAATACGAAAGCCTATTCGACCATGTATAATCCCTTCCATTCAAAGGGATATCATAAAGTGAATTATCATCAACAAAATTGTTAAAGGACAGCATAGAGTTTGACACCCCCCCACCAAAGTGTTTCGAGCTATAAAGTACTTCACTGAAATCTCCGCAAATGATAATATTCTCATACTCCCTTATAACCTCCTATTATTCATTACAAAAAGTAATACGTTCAACATAGGTAGATGGACCATAAATACACAACACATAACCATCAAAACTACTTGATAAAAAATGAATAAGAATCCACCTATCCGCACTACGAATCACACTTCCTTATAATAAATTTGAATTCCAAGAAACAAGTAAACCCCCAGAGTGCTCATGGGATGGTACGACACAGGCTAAGAAATCATTATGACCCCTAAAATTACGAATAATTTGATATGGGATAGCAGCCATTTTAGTCTCAATAAGCATAAACAATGCAAATTCCACTTCCTAATTTTTGATTTCACTAAAAAATGTTTAGAGCTATTCGACATCCCTCCGTGACAATTCCAACACAAAAAGCTTAAAGATATATAAATAATATAAAAACCAAGAATACCTTAACCCCGCAAATACCATCATTCGTGTCTCTCCTCAAGAGCTCGAACCACCACATCAATATGGTCTCCATTGAAAATTCCAATCCTCTCCCCCACCTTGAACGTTAGCAATTCTTCTCTAAATCTCTATTCATCTTCACTTGCTCTCAAAATAATTCTATTCCTGTTCATAATATTAGGCCTTGAGGAGCTCAATGATAAATTGACATTACTGATTAATGATGGATCGATTCTTCCACTCTCCTGGATTGCAGGCAGTGTTGACCGAGACCCCACAAGGTTGGCTGTTTCCGCCACTTTACTACTACCGTGTTCCACTAGTGAATCAACTTGAAAGTGCTCATAATTACCCTCACTAGAGGTTGAATTTGGTTCTGTACCACCCTCCCCATATTCACTTCCGTTAGACCCACTTGAATTCGCTTCTCCTTTCCAATCACAATGACTACACCCCACCCCTTATCTGTATTTGGTGTAGACCATAACCTCCTCCGATCCCACACTAACCATCAATGGTTTCCCAATTGACCTATTTGGAGCCTAAATAAGGCAAGAGATAATGTCAAGTCTCTCTAGGCTGTTGAAGTCGTAGTCGAAAGTAATAACTCGACCATAATTCGATGCCAATTTCCTAGCTAGAGGTTCACATATAATTGACAGTAGAATACCTATTAAATAAAGATACATGATACTTTCTTTGGATGAAAAACTCATGGGCAGTAGCGTCACCTTAGAAAAAACATGGTGCAATACGTCCCATTCATTGTTGACAAAGACATTTATCGCTTCCGTCATACTAAATTCGATTATCACATATTCCCCACCCACTAGGGCTGCAAAATCTACCGTAAAGCCACTATCTATAATAAAATCCATCATGTTTCTAATGTTGGACATAATATATAACCTTGCCAAGTAAGCTCGAGACTTCCAAGGAGCTGCCTCAACAATCAAGTCATGCTTCGAGTTAGAACCCGAGGAGCCAATTGAGTTCCCTCTTACCCCGCCATTATCCCTCTTCCCATTATTTGAGACCACATTCGCACATGATCACACACCCCTAAAAGAATCCCTGAATATTGACTTTCTGCTCGGAACAACCATTCTCTTCGATTGTTGATCTTGAATAAGGGAAGACCTAGTGAACTTTGCCCGAAAACCTCTCAACCGAACAATCCCTATCAAAATTGTATCAGCCTATATATAACCTCCTGAATCGGTAATGCAACATCAAGGGTTAGGAATCCATATTTCAAATTTCTTTGGTTCTTCTTCCGAGCAATGTAAACATTGTCGGCCACACCAATCCTTTGAAAAACTCTCTTCATTATAAAATGATTGTAGCCATTGCGAAAATTCATGAAATAGACTTTAGGAGGCGGTAAGGGATCCTGGTTATTATCATTCCTTTTTTCTCTTCTAACATTCTCACAGCCAAAGGAAGTTCTCTCATAGAATCGGTTACGGTTGTTATGCGTAGGATTAGGGTATGGGTAGGTTAAAAGCCGATCAGAATTCAAGGTGGAGCAGCAATGGGTTATGGTAGCGGCTGATCGGCTGCTAGGGTTAGGTTCGGTTATAGCTCTCATGGCTGGCTCTCTACCAATTGTTTTGGCCTTTTCATTGCTTGAAAGTGAAAGGTAGGAAAGATCTATTTTGTATTACGTTGTTGTTCGAGATTTTACCTAACCAACCATTGGACAAAGCCAACTTTAGATTTTTTGCAGGTTTGGAAGTGTTGTGCACCACCCAAAGTAAGGTTCTTTGTGTTGGATGTAGTTTCATGGTCAGTTGCCGATTAATAATTTTTTGTTCAATCGAGGTTGCAATTCGATGTTAGATGGCTACTGCCCATTCTGCCAACTTCAAGAGTCTATTGACCTTGCAATTCTACTATGTCCTAAGAGTCGTCTTATTGAGTTTTCGCTCTTCAATGGCTCGGCATCAGTATCCCCCTCTCGAACTTAGTAGTAGCCTTTCTACAACAATGGCAGTCATTCTTTAAATATGGCCGTGCAAAACATTTTTGAACGTCGTCGTGGATTGTCAATGCCAGGTCGATTTAGTCTTCAAGAAACAAGTTTATTTTCAAGGCAAAACAACAGATAGTGGACCACATTAGCTTTTCCTTAAATTTGTATTAGTTTCATTTCAAGTGTAATAAGCAGTAGATTAGCTTTCAGTGTCAGATCTTTTTGTAAATCCGGGACTCATACACTCATGTAACTAATGCGTTACTCATTTTGAGTACCATTTTATTTATTTAATCTCCAGGCCAAGTGGAGCCATTCTCTAGTTGGAGCTACCAACCTAGTTGGGATGTCCGCGATGTTCAGTTTGGCTTTGGTCAGGTTTTCCTTCAAAAAAAATCTCCCAGTAAATTAATTGAGATTGGGGAAAGTACTAAGCATGGAGTTTCCAGAACTTTTAATTGAATGATCACCACTAACCTTAGCATGATCTAAATTATGCACTTCATTAGGCTAAAATAGGAGTAAAACAGAGGAAAATGAACTATCTAATTTTATCTCTCAATTGAAGACGATGAGTAGAAGTTTGTTTGGGAAATTGGTTTTGGAAGGATTGTAACATGTTTATTTTACTTGTATAGTAGGATTTGAAGGAATTTGATTTCGAATCTTGTTATAGTAGAATAAAATATAGAAGTAATGGATAACACAACAAAAATAGGGAAATTGTAGAAAATGTAGGGTTTGTGAAACTTATTTACAAAAATACGTTCTAACAGACCATTTGCATTGTATAACTAATTTTAAGTTTTAATTTTAACTCTATATGTTCTATATATACACTATTTTATCAAGTTTAAGTTGCTTCCTCTTTTTGTTTCACAAGTTTCTTTCTATCAAATTCTCTATTCCTTGTTTCGATTCTCCTCGATTTTCTCTAGATCAAAGTTTCATAAAGTTTCTTCTCTCTCAATTCTTAAATTCTCTACATAATTCTAATTTTCTAGCTTTATATTAGGTTTTTTTTATTTCAATTGAGAATGAGGATCCATGAAGTTGAAATCTATTATTGCCTATAGATTCGATTTATCTCTTTACATTTGATTTTGTTGTTAATTTTCAGAAGGATTGTACAATTTTTGTGTTGTAATTGATATGAGGATTGTCACTATGCTGTATAAATGCACCAAGTGTGACCCATCCACGACTATGTGTTTGTGAAGATGCCTGAATGAATTAATAAAGAATTATATTGTATATATGTTTGTAAATTTCATAAAGAGAGAGCTTGAACAAATATTGGAGAAAGTTGAAAAGCACAGATTGAAAAAGGAGGAAGTGATGGCTAATTTAATTGTATATTCATTACTAATTTTGATTTTTATCACTTTCATCGGTCTTGGAAGTCTATTCTTCAAAGTATTCTTAAACTTAATTAGATTATTAGTTTTAATTAACTATCTTACATTTTTTTTTTATCAGTTTCTAATGCATTTTCATTTCTTTTCATGAATAGTTTTACACAACATGTTCTTCATACAAGTTTCCTACCAGTTTCTCACTAGTTTTGACATTTTTTGTTCTTTATACCAGTTTCATTCCAGTTACATACCAGATTCTTACTATTTTAATTCGATACTTTGTAGAGATTTATCTTACATGTTCTAATCACTTTCTAATGCATTTTCATTACTTCTCAAGATTAATTTGAAAAACTCGTACTTCATACCAATTTCCTACTACTTTCTTAATAGTTTTGACATGTTTTTTTTCATACTAGTTTCCTACTGGTTACATATCAGATTCCTACTATTTCGATGCAATACTTTATAAAGTTTTATCTTACATATTCTGATCACTTTCTAATGCACTTTCATTACTTTTGAAGATTAATTTGACACAACTTGTTCTTCATACAAGTTTCTTACCACTTTCTTATTAGTTTTGACATTTTTTGTTCTTCATACAAGTTACATACCAGATTCCTACTATTTCGATTCAATACTTTATAGAGTTTTATCTTACATGTTATAATCACTTTCTAATGCATTTTCATTTCTTTTCAAGATTAATTTGACACAACTTGCTTGTTCTTCATACCATTTTCCTACCACTTTCTTACTAGTTTTGACATTTTTTGTTCTTCATACAAGTTTCCTACCAGTTTCATACAAGATTTCTACTGTTTTTATTCAATACTTCGTAGAGCTTTATCATAAATGTTCTAATCTCTTTCTAATGCATTTTCATTACTTTTCAAGATTAATTTGACACAACTTATTCTTCATACTAGTTTCTTACCACCTATCTACCACATTCTTACTAGTTTTGACATTTTTTGTTTTTCATACCAGTTTCCTACCAATTACATATAAGATTCCTACAATTTTGATTCAATACTTTGTAGAGATTTATCTTACTTGTTCTAATCACTTTTAATGCATTTCATTTCTTCTCAAGATTAATTTGATACATCTTATTCTTCATACCAGTTTCCTACCACTTTCTTATTAGTTTTGACAATTTTTTGTTCTTCATACCAATTACATACTAGATTCCTACTATTTTTATTCAATACTTTGTAGAGCTTTATCTTACATGTTCTAATCACTTTCTAATGCTTTTTCATTACTTTCCACGATTAATTTGACAAAACTTTTTCTTCATACCAGTTTCCTACTACTTACCTACCACTTTCTTACTACTTTTGACATTTTTTATTCTTCATACCAGTTACATACTAGATTCCTACTATTTTGATTCAATACTTTGTAGAGATTTGCCTTACATGTTTTAATCACTTTCTACTGCATTTTCATAACTTTTCAAGATTAATTTGACACAACTTGTTATTCATATCAGTTTCCTACCACTTTCTTACTAGTTTTGATAATATTTTGTTCTTCATACTAGTTTCCTACCAGTTACATACCAGATTTTTACTATTTTGATTCAATACTTTGTAGAGATTTATCTTACATGATCTAATCACTTTCTAATGCATTTGTGTACTAGATTCTTACTATTTTGACACAACTTGTTCTTCATACTAGTTTCCTACCACTAACCTACTAGATTCTTACTACTTTTTGACATTTTTTGTTCTTCATACTAGTTACATACCAGATTCCTACTCTTTTGATTCAATACTTTGTAGAGATTTTATTTTTACATGTTGTAATCACTTTCTAATGCATTTTCATTACTTTTAAGATTATAATTATTTATTTATTGCTATGGAGATAAACTTTTGACATGTATTTATGTTACCTACCATATTTTCATAACAAATTTGACACAACTTGTTCTTTCTACCAGTTATATACCACTTACCTACCAGTTTCTTATCAGATATCAAACAGTTGAAATTTTTTTTCAAAAAAGTATATCAAAATGGAAGGCGTTTCGAAGATAAAATTGAGATGAACAAAAAACTCTAAAGCAACATTCAAAAAAATAAACGGTTTGAGAGATAATGATAAAATAAGATAAGATAATTAAAAAAGACAAGTAGAAGGTAAAAGAGGATAACACAACAACTTTGAAACGTAAATACGAAATTTATTTGATAAAATAAGTTAGATAACAAAACTTGGGTTGGAACTATTCCTAACTTTCAGTCCATTTATAGAATTTTCCCTTGTTTTTTCTTTATTACTTCTTGTTCTTATCAAAGCTTTCATTAGAGAAAGAACAGAGGAACAATTTAATTTAATCGGTTTAATTTATTATTTTATGGAAAATACCTTAACATTATTATACTAAAAATTTATTTCTACTTAATTACACTTATAAATTTATCAATTGATAATCTCTCCTCTACTCAATCAAGGGTAAATTGAAGAAAAAAAATGAAAATGCATTACAAATATAAATAAAAAAAATGAGGGAGTATACGGAATGCTTGAAAAGTTACATGTAATATAAAAAAAGTTATAGAAAAGGTACGAGCAATGTCTATTTAATAGTTTATATATAAGTGGAAATTTTATATATAAGTGGAAATTTTATAAATGGGCCGAAATTAAGTTTAGGTCCTTAACTATTTTGACCTAATTAAGATTCGTACTTTCAATTCATACGTTCTACTCAAACCTTTCACCTGCTATACGTTCCATACATAGCAAAACCGTTTTTCTCCTTCATTCTCACTCCCACTCTCAAATCTCACGATCCCACTCTCACTCTCAAAATTCCCCTTCCTATAAAACCTAGCTTTCCGTACAAAATTTCTACAACCATTCAACTCACGAAATAATAAACTTCAAGCGATTTCAATTCTCAAGTCTTTCATCTTCAACTCCTGCGCATACTCATAACAGTAATTCTGTAAGTATTTTCACTCTTCCAAACCTAAATTTTAGGTCATTATCGAACAATATATGTTAACATTGAATTTTCCGGCTAAAAAACCAGGAATAAATGGCAAGCAAGAAAGGTGAACTAGTCAAACAAGAGATAACACAATCGAAAAAGATAAAAAAAGATAAAGCTCAAGTCCAAACAAAGGAAGAAAGTCAGAAATTACAAGAGGTAAATATACAGATCCATAAAATGTGAGGTCATTGTTTGGTAAAATTATAGAAAAGGAAACTAGTATTTAACTAGTAGGATAGATCTGTTATGAGTTAGTCATTAATAACTAATAGTAGGAAACTAATATTTAACTGTTACGAATTTGGAAGCCAAATTTAGAAAGTGTTATCTAACTGGTATTAAATATGATTCGGATGAAACTACATAAGAAACTGGTAAAAAATAAACTAGAAAACACATTATTTCAGTTATGAAAACTGATTGTAGATCTAAGTGGAAGCAAAGATCTGCAAAATTGTAGGAAACTGGTATATAACTAGTATGAAGATGCAAACCTGATTCAAAAAGTTATGTGTAACCAGTATCTAACTGGTATAAAGATGGAAATCGAGTTTAGAAAGTGGTATCTAACTGGTATTAAATATGGTTCGGATGAAATACATAGGAAATTGGTAAAAAAACAAACTAGAAAATACATAATTCCAATGATGAAAAATTAGGTATGGAAGGAAATTGATTGTAGGGAAATTGATTGTAGATATAAGTGGAAGGAAAGATCTGCTAAATTGTAGGAAACTGGAGGTAAATACACAGATCCATAAAATGTGAGGTCATTATTTGATAAAACTATAGAAAAGGAAACTAGTATTTAACTAGTAGGATAGATCTGTTATGAATTAGTCATTAATAACTAACAGTAGGAAACTAATATTTAACTGTTATGAATTTGGAAACCAAATTAAGAAAGTGGTATCTAACTGGTATCTAATTGGTATTAAATATGGTTCGGATGAAACTACATAAGAAACTGGTAAAAAACAAACTAGAAAAATACATAATTCCAGGGATGAAAAATTAGGTATGGAAGCAAATTGATTGTAGATTTAAGTGGAAGGAAAGATCTGCTAAATTGTAGGAAACTGGTGTACAACTGGTATAAAGTTGAAAACAGGGACCAAGAAAAGTGTATGTAATTGGTGTGTAAATGGTATAATGTTGAAAACTTAGAAAAAAGGTGTTTGAATGAAACTACATAAGGAAATAAAAAACAAAAACTAAAGAAAAAATAGGAGAAAGAATATAGGTTATTTATTGAGAGCTAGCACTATCTAAATGTAGGAAACTAGTATATAACTGGTATGAAGATGCAAACCTGATTCAGACAGTTGTGAGTAACTGGTATCTAACTAGCATGAAGATGGAAATCGAATTCAGAAAGTGGTTATAACTGGTATGAAGATACAAACCTGATTCAGACAATTATGAGTAACTGGTATCTAACTAGTATGAAGATGGAAATCGAATTTAGAAAGTGGTATGTAATTGGTATCTAAATGGTATGAAGTTGATGGAACTAAACAACTGGTATCTAAAAATGGTATGAAGTTGAAAAAAGGTTGTGTGAGACTGGTTTCTAACTAGTATGAATTTGCAAACTGAAAACAGAAATTGGTATGTAACTAGTATTAAGTGGTAATATATTAGTAAACAGGAACATAGTATCCATGTTGTGTGAACTTTATATATTGTTCATAAAATATGATGTCTAACAATGAAAAATCACACAAAAAAATGTGCAGCAATACAGTCTTGTGCTACCAAGGGGATCAAATTACACAACCGTAGCTAAAGTTATCTCAAACCAATCAATCATTTAGTACATTGTAGACAATGCTTTGAATGGTGTGGTTGACAGAATGCAGGATTCTATCTCTGGGAAATTCTTCAAACAAAACACCATGAAGTCGCATAAGAACCTGCTGCACAATTTACTGATCCGCGAGATTGATCAGAAAAACAAAGACTACATGTACATAGAGCTTGGAGGTTAGCCTATATACTTTGGGATGGAGCATTTTATACTGTTCTCAAGCCTACCAACAACAGTGGAAGATAACTATAAGATGATAGACACCGATGAATCATCTGAATTCCTCAGCAAGTATTTCCCCAGAAACAAGGGAGGCATCATAAAAAATATGATGGAGACTATTCTGAGGTAGCCAAATCTGATAGATCAGAGCCTGAAAACTCGGGTCGAGGTTGAAAATGATGATGCCTACTTCATCCTTGTGATGGTGTAATTCATAAGCTGCTACCTGATGGGGAATGAGTTGAGCAGCAAAATCTTGCTCAAATACTTTGATTTAGTGTACTCGGGAAACTACACAAAAGCAACTTGGGGGAGCCTATCTTACCAAGAAACAATAAATGGACTAAAATCATTAATGAGAAGAGAAGGGCCAAAACAGTCATACGTTATAACTGGCTTCCCAATGGTTTTCCAAGTCTGGTTCTATGAAGTATATGAACCATGAGAAGGTGTGGTGTGTGAGAGAATCAACCTGAAGAAGGGAGAGGAATTCAAGGAGAGGTTTTTCATGTGGAGGCTTAAAAACACCACTTCAAAAACTGCTGGCATGGAAAACAATCTGTTCAATTTCAACCCAAATTTGGTAAGTACTAATATCCTGTATGAAGCTTACAAGTACCATTTATTAAAGCAGAAAAAAATAAAAAAATTTGAGAATCTCAACTGGAACTGGTAGGGACAAGTTTCGGTTGACAAAAAACATGTTTTATTTTGATTAAAATAAAATACTATGATTCATTCATTTTGTTTATCCTATAAAAATTTTAATATCTAACAAATTGACATGTAGATAAAAATAAGAAAAATCATGCCAACAAAGGAGGAGTTGCTTAATGTGAAATTGGGTGAATTCAACCCATTCCCAAAACCACCAAAGTTGGGAGATATGTGCTCGGAAGATATTGAAACATAAAAAAGTGGAGAATTTAGAGAACACAGTGAAGGAGATGGGGGAGAAAATTGAAAAACTAGAGAAGAACCAGAGTAATCTAATGCTCGAAATTGCTGAACTGAGGAGAATCATCCAAGACAACATCTTCAGTAAGAAGAAAAGAAGATACTAGATGTCATCGAATAGTGAAACAAGCTCTGAGAATGAGCCAAGTGATGACAATGAAGAATCTGAAGAAGGCAGATCAAGTCAGTCAAATGCCACAATCGACAAATCTCAAGGAAAAAAGCCAAAAGATGTCATTCACCCCATGGATATAGATGTAAGTTAAAAAAAATTGATAAAATGTAATGCTCAAATTGATCGTAAAGAATTATTTATTTACAACATCAAAAACTAAAAAAAATTACAAATTGTGAAACAAGGGGGAAACATCGATGAGGATGTAAGTGATGAAATGATCCCAGATACTACCGAGAGTTTGCTGGTTGGAAATGTATGTATCCATTGCTTGATTAAATTAAAATGACCCTATTATTGATGATAACAATATCTAACAATACACTCATTTCAAAACTCCAGAAGAAGATAAGAAGAGGATGAAAAAATAGAAGAACTCAGAATAACGGAGGAAGGAAATCAGGTAAAAAAAAAGAAAAGGAATAAAAAAATGCTATCTAGTATTAAACCTGTTATGAAGCTAGTACATGTTTCTTGATAATGAAATCATAACTCAATGATATAAAAAAATGCAGGGAACGGATAACGAAAGGACAGAGGAGATAGTCATGGAGGTGTTAGAAGAGGAAGAAGAAGGAGGATTAAAAAGTGATGGATCTAAACAAATAGAAAAAGAGGTAAGAAACACAATCTAGTATGAAAACTGGTATGGAACTTTATATCAGAAAAGGAATCTGGCAGCCATATGGTATGAAAAAATATAATCTGCTAGGAAAACAACATACCAACCTAAAAAAACATTTGATTGACAAAATTTTTTCCATGCACGAGCTATTATTTAACAAAAAAAAGTGCTCTTTTCAGGCTTTGTACATTGAAGAGGAATACGTTGCAACATTAGAACTAGATAGTGGGAATCAGGATCAATTCCAAGATCTCATGCCAGGATAGCAGCAAACAGCCAATGAATATCAAATCTCAATAATCACAATAGCCACTCAGAGCCAAGAAAAAACACAAAAAAATGAACAAATATCAGAAGGATAAATCATAATAACCTATGTTATTTACATGAATAAAACATATTTTATCTGGTATCCATCTGGTAGGTATCTAGTATATGAAAAGCATGCAACTATTTTTTTTACTTAATAACTATGTTAAAGTAATAATTATCACTACACATCATTATCACTATTTTGTGACAATAGTTATATGTTAAAGAAAAATATGTTACTTAAAAGCAACTATTAAGATGTAAACTGTCATTTTCCCCAAGTTGTTGGCAGTGATCATGATCAACTAGAGATAATCCCATTGGACACTGAGAGCCAAGAGAAAGAACAACCAACAAATGAAGGAGTGATCATATCTAGTATGGTAAGAACAAACAATAATATTTATATAAATATAAATCACATTTATCTGGTATCCATCTGGTAGGTATCTAATATATTAAAAAAAGCATGCAACTAAGAAACATGGAAAAATATGATATTTAAAAAATATTATGTTAGTAAAATATTACATAATAGATTGTTGGTGGATAAAAAAATATTACATTTTATTACATAGTTGCCATTTTCTCAGGCTGCTAATAATGACGGATAAAAAATGTTAATAATTAGGCCGGACTCAGTGAGCCAAGAAGATTTGGAGAAAGATGGAGGGGTCGCGGCTAATAAAGTAAGAAAAAACATTAAAGTTTGTTGAGTTTACATAAATAAACACTTATCTGGTATGTATCTAGTCCAGAGGTTAAAAATATTAAACAAACATCCTTTTTGTAGGCTGAAAATGTTGGTGAGGAGGAACAAGTCTTCTCCACCGCATTGGAAAATGAAGACGAAGAAGACAAAGAAAAAGAAGAGGAAAAGCATAGGGAAACGGGGATTGTGGAAGTAGGGAAAAGTGGTGAAAATGAAGAAATCACTACTCAAAATATACAACAAGGACTTGCACTCTTGATTGAAACAACAACACAAATAGAAATCACTCCCACTGAAGTAGCAGATGTGGCTGATGTTAGTAATAAGTACAGCCTTAATGACTAGGATTACATTAAAAAAATAACGGAGGAATCAGTATCATCAATGAAGAATGTCGCAGAGCAGAAGAAAGAAACAATTCAAATAAGGGCGACGTATGCAAGAATGAAAAACAGACTTACTTTCCACCTTCTAACCCCAAGCATTGATGAATCGCAAGAGAGCAACCAAGCAGTGGAAAAGGAAAAGTTTACTCCAGTGACCAAAGACAAGTTGAATGAGAACGAATTGGAAGCGGCCAATGCAATGCAAATCCTCTCCGCAAAGAAGGTACAACTACAAAACACATAGAAAAAAAAGAAAAATAAATGCAGCATAGGAAACTGGTAGGTAACTAGTATGTAACTGGTAAAAACTGAAATAAAAATAGAATTGAATCACTGATAGAAAACATGACATGAAATAAATGAATAAACATGAAAACTAGTAGCTAACTAGTATGTAACTAGTATGTAGATAGAAACTGAGGTACAAACTACTGAGATTTATAAAAAATCTAACCTATGTTTCTTGTTCTATACTATCAGGATGATTCTCCCTTCTCCCTAGACTCCACGGATAATGTGATGCTCAATAAAATAGAGGCTGATTACATGGAAAAAAATTATTGGAGATGAAAAAAAATGTGAGCATACAAAATAAAGATTCAAAAATACAAGAAAAATGCATGATGCATTCATCGTTAGATTCTTATGTTTTATTTTCATCCCAACTTTGTTGCATGAAAAAGGGAATGAAGAAAGTGCGATTTGCAAGCACAGTGAGTGATGAAAAGATAGTGAAACCCTCCATAAGGACCATTCAAACTCGTCCAGCAAAAGTGTAACCATCCCGAGGAAGAGGCAAGGGAAGGGGCAAAATAAAAAGAGATGAAGATGATGAACCACAACATCCTACAAAAGGATAATATATAGCCCTTAGAAAATCAGAGCTTAGAGAGAAGAAAATCTTCGAAACGAAACCTCCAAAGCAGATACCCAGAAGTAAGTATGTTCTTGATGATATTGCACTGCTTGGAGAAGAATTAAACAGGGATGATACAATAAAAGATATGGAAATGTACCTAGAGAAGACATGCTCGATTTTAGAACCAAGTAAGTTAACCTCCTCGTAGATAGAGATTATCTATTCTTTATCATATATGTATATTTGAATAAAAAAAAGAGAAATGAAACTGAAATATTTTAAATGACAAACGCATCCATCAGAGAGAACAAGTTGTATGATGGTGAGAACGATATTATGCCCCTTTTCAATTACAAGGTTGCCAATGTTAGAAGCAAAACATTCTGGGCTAACCTCTTCTTCTCAAGATCCTACCTTTGGAGCGATGTGAGTTAGAAAAAAACATACAAACTTCTCTTTTTTTATTAAAAAAATTTGTGTTTAATCTATTTAATAATGTGTTATATCTATTTAACTGGTATGTAACTTGTATTATAATTGTTAGGAAACTAGTAACTAACTGGTAGGAAACTAATATGTAACTGGTATTATAATTGGTAGCAAAGTATTTGACTTGTAAGAAATTGGTATCTAACTGGTAGGAAACTAGTATATAACTGGTAGGATACTAGTATCTAACTGATAGCAAACTAGTATTAACTGGCAGATAACTTGTATTTTATCTATTTAGTAATGTGTTATAAATGTGATAAATCTCCTATGACATATCAACATAGGGAACTAAAAAAAAGTACTTGATGAAAGAAAACTAGAATGTAATACATGAAAACTGGCTTTGCATATTTTGAAGAGGGGAAAACACATTTGATATAGTTAAAAAAATGTTGCAACACATCGATCTTTTGATGTATTACCTAAGAAAAAAAGGTAAATACTGCCCTAGGATTAAACACCATTTCACAACAACTGACCTGGCCTTTGATGGACATATTTTGCTGAGCGAGCAAACGATTGACGGCAACAAGTTAACAGAAATGAAAGTAGACCAAATAATAAGCATGGCGATACAATATCATTACGTATCATGGGGATTGGAGCAAACTATCTTGAGCCATGGGATGGAGTCGAAAATGTGTACATGCCAATGATAGTAGGTAATGATCAATAAATCCTTGGTAGATTCAATGTGAATGCAAGGAAGCTGTACATATATGATTCCATGTGCTACAGATCAAACTTCAGTGAAACCATGAAAGTGGCTAAACGGTATGCTCGGATGCTTGCGTATTATTTTAACAAATTTAGTTTCTTGCAACATATTCCCTAGGCCTCGCGACCTAGGATTCATAGCTTTGAAATTGTGACGGTGCAAGGCTTGCCACAACAAACGCTATGGTACGCTAACCACTACTACATTTTTATTCTATTCTATTGAGATGGTGCAAGGCTTGTAAAAAAACGGAAATACTAAAAATTCATGATCTTTTTAACTAAAACTGCAGTGATTGTGGTGTGTACATTGCGACATACATTGAGTATGAGATCGAGGGGAAAAGGATGCCAAGGAAGGTTGATATTAATCTACAGAGGAAAAGTTATGCCTTGAGCCTTTATGAACATGGGTAGAGAAGTGCACAATTAAATGAAGAAAGCGAGGATGATATTTTCAAGGATATGAATGAATTATTTGGTATTTGACGTGTAAAATGCACGGTGTTTAATTGATTTTCATTTGATTTTAATACAAAGTCTTCCATTTCTGGTATTAAAAAAATGTTAGCATATATTGGTTCATTTTGTCAAAAAAACTCATCATGAAGATATTGGTATCTAAAAACAAGTTTGCTGTGAAAAAAAACAACTTAACTTGTATAAAACAAAAAAAGGAGAAACTTGTATCTAATTGATATGAAAGTCCTGAAAGCAAGTTTACCAGTGAAAAAACCAACTTAACTTACAAAAAAAGGTATGAAACTGGTATATAACTAGTATCTAACTGGTATGAACATTGTAGAACCAATTAACAACTGAATACTTT
>CATIWQ010302372.1:0-17009 GCA_949673415.1 Euphorbia schlechtendalii
AGTTATTACGTTCACCAGACTAATATAACATAATCGGTTCTAGACACTCAGATGTTCAATGATTCATCGCAGAGTAACATACGAAATGACTTTTCTAAATCTAGTGCAAATGAATTAGGATGATTATATAAACCTGGACAATAATATTACTATGCTTAGTACGTGTCGCTCTCACATAGCCACATTTAGCAAGTTACCATTCCAAAAATGTTGGCTCACTAAACAACATTAAAATCACAGATCCAATGATTATACACAATCTCGTTAACCATGAAACTACTCCTAAAGTTAACTCAAAGGCATATAACTTGATTAATATAAAAGACTCAACACGAAATACGCATTATGACACATAGGCATATCATAAACTTCGAAATAGAAAGTATAAGTAGAAAGCAAAGCAAAGTTGTAAGGCATGTAAGTGAAAGCTAAAGTTGATCAAACTGTATCCACTCTTTAATGGGAGTTGTTAATTCCTAATATTCCTGGTCTATTTTGAATTCGGTCTCGGCCCATACAGAACCTCCGCAGGGATGCTATTCTTTGTGAATATCGAACAAAGAAATGTCGAAGAATGAAAACTTTTATTGATAAGTGACTTGCAAATACACTTATACAACAATCGCTCGAATATGTAGAGAAATCTAGTGATCAAAACAAGGATTCGAATCACCTAAACATTTTCTCGCTAGCAGTTATGAAAGTAGTGAAAACTAAATAATTTCACTCTCTATCTATGCACATACTATATCTCTCACTTTTTCTAATTCCAATGCCATGAAATTTGTGAGGTTTAGAGCCCTATTTATAGAGTTCGAAGGGTTTCTTCTATCCAAATGAAGAGTTGTGTCCATTGGTGAAAGATTGCATCACTTCATTGTGATTGGTTGCAAAGCTTTAATATTTTCCACAATGGATAGGCATATATTCATGATTGGTTGACTTCTGATAAGTGTCTTTTCATTGGTAGTTGTTGGCGGTTGATGGTTCTTATCTGGCTGTTGGTAATTAAGAAGATTTGACCAAAAAACCATTCAAGTCTTAAAAGTGATATACAAGTCGCGATCGTGAATCTTTGTTTGATAATTTTCTATTTCTGAAGTTTATCAAGTCGCAACTGCGAATTGTTGTCACGACTGTGAATTGTGTTTTTCTTTAGGATTCTTCTTATAACTTCACCAATCTTCGATAGCTTTGATCCTAAGCCAAATCTTTAATTTCCATGCATCTTTTCATACCTTTTTCACTCTTTTTACATAAAATTTCACTTTAGATCATTTTACTCTCAAGATTTACCTGGTATCTGCATTTGCATTAAAAACAACTACATACCACATGAAATCTTTTATATGAAGTATAAAAATGACTTAAATTATAGTGTTTAGTGTGTAAAATTATATTGATAATAAGTGTAATTATACACTTATCATACCCCTACACTTAACTTTTGCCTTGTCCTCAAGGTAAATTCAACAGAAGTGTATAAATTGGTAATCAAGTCCGTACCTCATTTGGCGAAAGACTATTGCAGTGAGTACCACATTCCCATGTTGCATAAGATTCAAGTAGAAGTCCGAAATTTCCCACAAACTAGTAATGTGCAATTTATAAAGTTTAGTTGCATACCTTTGTTCTTAATGGAGAGTCAACTGAATGGCATCTTCATATAAGCATTATATGCATACTCTAATATTTCCTTCTCTTAAGCATAGTATAAAGTAAAAAGGACATAGAAAGCACACTTTGATTAATTTATCTCTCAAGGAAGTTTTAGGTAACCTAGGATGCTAAAACACTCTTAGTGGTTGCATTTTATGTTCCATACCACTCTCCCCTTTTTTCAGTGGTTGCATTTTATGCTCCATACCACTCTCTCATTTTTTTCTTTTAAGCATATGTTTTTGAAGTACTTTGTACTTTGCACCCATTTTTCGTACTATGTTTTCTTTTCTATTTTTCACTCAATGAATGGTTGCAGTTTCTGCTCCGTACCATTTCTCACCTTTTGCATAACTCATTGGTTATCCTCTCTTTCTTTTGATTTTTCACTCTTAATACCCTCATCCTTTATTGATCAATTTTAAAGTATTATGGCTATAGTTTCGCTATACTTTAAACACACTCAATACTTATAGGACTTATTCGAGATTTGCATATAAAACTCATAGTATAAGAATATTATTAGATATTACTACACTTAAACTTTTCGAAAGCATTAAACTAAAACTATATAACATATACTAATTCATGTTGCATTGAAATATATATCAAAACTTACTTGGAATGTTGGTCTCGAATGTTACTCACCACTCATCCTAGCCAAATGCTAAATGTTATGCTAATAGCACTCAATTTCAACATGCGCTCATAATTTGCACTAACATCAAATTTGTAATACCTAACACTCGCAATAACTTTAGACAAATGTTAGTAAAGTATAAGAATAGGTAGTGGATAAATAACACGAAAATCAGCATAAATTTTCAAACTCTTCTATTTTTTTTATTTTATTTAATATTTTTTAGATTATACGGGATTTATACAAATGCCCCCCACACTTGAAGAACACAATGTCCTCATTGTGAGACATTTAATAAAAATCAAAAACTAATGCTAAAGCTAGTCTAAAAATAGAATTGAAAATGAGAAAGTAAAGTAAAGAATAAACCCGTTCTATTGTGAAGTAGAATCCGGGGGACTAGGAGTGAATTGACAATTTTGTTTTCTAAAGAATGAATGTGATTTTCGAAGAATTGATTTATTACTTTTCTTTAGAATCTTCATGTCTTTCTTCATAACTCCAAGTTCTGCTTAGCAATTGTCCAATTTAAGTTGCATGCTCACCTTCCAATCTTCCGCAGCGTCTTTGTCTTCTTTTTCGTCTTCTTCTACGTTCATTGGAGCTTTTCCTTTGTGATGGCTAACGGTTGGATTTGATGGTCCAATGGAAGAATCTTCTTGAATCAAGTTGAGTTTCTTGGTGCGATTGGAGTAGGAGTAGAAAGAATAAAACCATCGTATTCTTGAAGTAGTCCGGTGTTTTTCAAATAATTCCCATCCATATAGCAAAAATACTCACCCGCTTGTTGGACATAGGGGAGTTCACCTCTTGCACCCAAGATGATAGAGGTTATAATTTCAGCCGCTCCAATCTTACTTTTCATGCTTGTTGAGTTCTTCTTCATCATATCCGGTATGATATCCACAAATTCCACTTTTTGTTTCATCATAGCATAAGAAAGAACAAACAAGTCTTTCTTTTGGACCTTTGTATTGTCTACTTGACAAAATACTGAAGTGGAAAGGTATTTGTGGAAAAGAAGAATGCATTCATCCTTAATAAGTTTGTTAGGAGAGTTTTTGGGATCGAAGACTCTCTTACTCAATAATTCTGCCCAAACTCGATTTGGTTGAAAAGAATCCGTCGTGCTTGATGTATTGATAATCTCGAAATCGAACCAATCACCCATCATCTCTCTTGTGATGGTATATTGTTGTCCTTAATTACGAAATTGAATCTCCCTCTTCCTTAAATCTTCAAAGTCGAATATCACTAGAAATTCGAGAATCCAATCTCGATTTTGCAAAAAATGCAAATTCACAAATCTTGTAAGACCAAGAGTCGATAGGTAGATCTCCATCTCTTCACGGAGATTCAAAGTTTCCAGGAAGGCTATTTCAAGGAATATCATCCCGGTGATATCCAACTTGTTGAGCTTCTGAAATCTCTTGCCCTCTTCTCTTGTCCTTAAAGGAAAAGCACAATCAAATTCTTCTTGAATTGATTGGGCTCCTCTTTTATTTGCTACTTTCTTTACACGAGTCATTTTGGTTTTTGAAGAAAAGGTTTGAAAAGGTTTTGAATGTAGAAGGTAAAAGATGAAGAATTTTAGAATTTTGTAAACATTTTGAAAGGTTGTGGTGGCTAGGGTTCAACTTAGACCTATTTATAGAGGTTTGAGGGGTCTCTAATTGGTCATAATTGATAATATAGCCGTTTATGCTCAAAACTAGCCGTTAGAGGCAGTTACGGACATTTGTCATGTGTCTGATCATGATTTGCAACGGTTATAATTTGCTCGTGTCGCGATCGCGAAGGCTAGTTGCCATCGTGACTTTCTTCACGATAGAAATAGAATGTTTTGATATCCATTATTCATGAGCACGAATTGTGTTGTGGTCGCGATCTTCTTTATTCTTCAAATTTCTTCAATTTTTAGACTTGCACCAATAAAAACTTAGAAACAAAAACACAAACAAACTTTGTTAAATACAAAAGATAAATATTTATTATTATATCTTTATTTTTTATGGTGAAGATAACAATTGAACATCGACATCTTATTTTTCAAATTTATTTTCAACTTCAACCAGAATATAATTATTACCGTTGGATGTAAGAAATGGTCCCATGAAATCTATACCCCAAACACCAAAAAGCTCTACTTCTAATATGTTTTTCAATGGTATCTCATCTCTTCGACTTATATGTCCTATTCTCTGAGAATTATCACAATTCTGAACAAAATCTGCAGCATCCTTGAACAATGTTGGCCAATAAAATCCACTCTCTAAGACTTTAGGAGTTGTTTTTGCTAGTCCTAAATGTCCTCCATAAATGCTATCATGGCAATGACTTAAAATTGAAGAAAAGTTAGTATCATCTATACATCTGCGAATAATACTGTCGGCACATACCTTAAACAAATAAGGATCATCCCACATTAATGATTTAATATCTTTAAGAAATTTCTTCTTACCATTAGAATCTAAATCAAAGGGTAAATTATGCATAAACAAATAATTTGCATAATCAGCATACCATGAACTAATAGTATGTTTAACAAACATTAGATTTTCATCTGGAAAGAATTCATTAATATCAACAGTTTCACCTATAGGTCCCTTATCATCTTCTAGACGAGATAAGTGATCAGCTACGGTATTCTCACTTCCTTTTTTATCCTTATTTCTAATTCAAATTCTTGAAATAGAAGGATCCGCCTAATTAATCTAGTTTTGCATCTTTCTTAGCAAACAGATATCTTAAAGCAGCATGATCAGTTTAGACTATTACTTTAGACCTAAACAAATATGATCTAAACTTGTCACATGCATATACGACTACTAACATCTCTTTTTTAGTGGTGGTGTAATTGCATTGTGCAGAGGAAAGAGTGTGAGTTGCATAATATATTGCATTCAAATTCTTTTTATACCTCTGACCTAGAACACAACCAATAGCTAGAACACAACCAATAGCTACATCACTAGCATCACACATCAATTCAAATGGTAGAGACCAATTTGGTTTGACTATAATGGGAGCCAAAATTAATGCTTGTTTTAAAGTTTTGAAAGCTTTTAAACAGTCATCAGAGAATTCGAACTTCACATATTTAACTAACAAATTAGTTAAGGGTTTAACTATAACCGAAAAATCTTTAATAAACATTCTGAAAATCCAGCATGGCCTAGAAATGATCTTATTCCCTTAACATTAATGGGAGGAGGTAATTTCTCTATAATTTCGGTTTTTGCTATATCTACGTGAATTCCTTTCTCATCTATCTTATTACCTAATACTATACCTTCATTAACCATAAAATGACATTTCTCCTAGTTCAATACCAAATTAGTTTCTTCACATCTAGCAAATACTTTATCTAAATTTTCTAGACATATCTCAAAAGAATCTCTATATACTGAGAAATCATCCATGAAAACTTCCATAATATCCTCTACATACTTACTAAAAATAGTTAAAACACACCTTTGAAAGGTAGCCGAAGCATTGCATAAACTAAAAGGCATTCCTCTACAAGCAAATGTACCAAATGGACATGTAAAAGTGGTTTTGTCCTAGTCATCTGGCCTAATATGAATTTGTAATTATCCAGAGAATCCATCTAGAAAATAGTAAAATGCATGACCTGATATCCTTTCTAGCATTTGATTCATAAATAGTAAAGGGAAATGGTCTTTCCTAGTGGCTGCATTTAATTTTCTATAGTCTATGCAAACTTTTCATCCAGTTGTTGTCCTAGGTGGAACTAAGTTACCTTTTTCATTCTGAACTACAGTAATACCTCCTTTTTCGGAACACATTGAATAAGGCTGACCCATTCACTGTCTGAAATTGGATAGATAATTCCTTCATCTAGCAACTTAATTATTTCCTTTTTAACAACTTCCTTCATGTGAGGTTTTAATCTTCTCTTCCTTTCTATTCTAGGTTTACTTTCATTTTCCAAATATATGGAATGCATCACTATATTAGGGCTAATCCCTCTAATATCGGAAATTTTCCATCCAATACTCCTTATTCTACCCTTTATTGTCTCCAAAAATGCTTCTTCCTGCAGACTAGATAACTTACTGGAAATGATAACGGGTAGGGTTTTGTTGCTTCCTAAAATGCATACTTTAAATGAACAGGCAGTTGCTTCAATTCTACTAAGGGTTGTTTATCTATAGGAGGTGGTATAGGATCATCTTCTCTAACTAATTTTTTCAATTTCAGAGGAAAATTCTAAATTTTCAAGAAATTCTGATGTTGATTCTTCAAGACATGTAACATGACTGTGAGCATGGGATTTTATACCAGCTCACGCGTTCAATGATGATGGCTTTTCGGGATATTTATCCTTGAAACACACATTTTTCGACCGTCCAACGATCTTCAAATGGGAGTCTTCCTCGTTTCTGAATTTAAAAGGATTTTTCTATTTTTTTTTCTCCTTTTATTCAAAAATTAACAAAAAAATATAAAAATACATAAAAAAATTCGAAAACGTCACCGAAAATAGGATCCAGAGCCCGCCTCATCGATATTTGGTGAGGCACGGCTAGCCAGAAGGCCTGGCAAACCTCGCCAGACTCTAGCGAGGCTCGCCAGGGGCACTGGCGAGGCTCGCGAGTGGTCTGGCAACCCTCGCCAGGTAGTCTGGCGAGCTCGCCAGACCCTCTGGCAACTAGCGAGGCAAGCCTCGCCAAACTCTTTGGCGAGCTCACCAGACTAGCTGGCGAGGCTTGCCTCGCTAGTTTGGCGAGGTAGCCTCGCCAAAGAGGTTGGTGAGCTCGCCTACCTCTCTAACGAGCTCGCCAACCAGTTTGGCGAGTTTCCAAACTCTTTGGCAACCCCACCAAACATTTTTGCCTTTTTTTGATTTTCTGTGATTTTTCTATAAATAGTTGGACATTTTTAGATTAAAGCGGGGCTCGAAATTTCAGAGAAAAATTCTTTTTTTCAGATAAAAAAAACACAGACAAATAAAATAAAAATAGTTTTTTTTTTCTTCTAACATTTTCTTGGATCCAAAACACTTTTGGATTCTAAAACTCTTCATCTTTTAATCAAATTTCCTAATATACTTTTCTTGAAATATCCTCAGATACTCTCGGGTCTAAAATAAATTTAGAACCTGAGTCTGATTATATTTGGGATAAATATTTTCTTCAAAGTTATTCGGATTCAAAAGATGTTTGGATTCCAAATTTTAATTATTTCAAATCTTTTTTTTATCTACCTTTTCTTTAAATATCCTCAAATATTCTCAAGTCTAAAACAAATTTAGAACCTGAGTTTGATTATCTTTTGGAAAAGAAACACTTATTTTCCAATTAAACTGCAATGTAATAAAAAACGAATGAGGAATGCTCCCGGGGATCAAACGGATACGCCGAAGTGGATTCACACCGAAAGGGTCAGCCTCTGAGTTCCTAGAGTTGTGGATCCCATGCGCATTGTCTGCTTCAACTTTTTTCTTATTTTATTTGAGAACCTAGGAATTATTCTATTTATTATTATTGTAAATGTTGTAATTCTCTCCTTCTTTTATTTCTTTTTAATTTTAATATTAGAATACCCCAACAAAGGGAATAAAATATATTCCCGGATAATAGACCTCACCTTTTACCATGTTGTAATTTTCACTAATAAAATTGACTAACATATGTGTAAATAAAAATGAACTTTTTTATTTAAAATAACAAATTTAAACCTTCGATGTTTTAATTAGGCCACACGGGCCTTGCTAAAATCAAATCGAACATATTTGATATCCCCTGTGCTAACCTTTGTGGATGTATGTTAGATGTATGTTTAGGATTTTATTTTTCCTTCGGGTATCGCAATTTCATTTTTTTTGGGAAATGTAATTAATATGTTAGCGGCGGTTGCATCCTTTGATTTTTGGAAGCCTTGTAATCTTTATTTTTCACATTTAATTACTATTTAGTTGATGGGTTTACTGCTTTTTCTATATGTGAATCATGCATTTAAACTCGAAAAATAACCTGAGTGCGAATATGCATAACTAAGAAAATACGGTTTTCTATTTATGTAATATAATGTGATCACTTAAGAAATAAGCAACTTATCCCAGATCGGAATCTTTATGTCTTGGTGGGCCATCCCCCGAACGTTAAGCCTCTCTAATTCCTGGTAAGAGCTAATCTATGTGGTGACTCCACCACTAAGAGATGGCGGATTCGGGTTCTAATCGATATACAAAATGTTTTCGCTCCCTTTTTCAACCTTTTCCCGGGTCCCAGACCCGGTGCTTTCTTTTTTCAGAAACCCTGGTGGGCGCGCCTCTCATCTCCGCGCGCTCTCGGCCCACCACTCCATGTCCCCCGCTCATAATGGCGGCTCCGCTGGGGATTTTTCTAAAACTCTTTTTTCAAAGGTTTTAGATTTTGGATAAGAACCGAAAATTATTGATCACATTATTCCGTTTTCTCTTAATTGTGACATATTCATTATAATGCATTGCAGTAGAAGGGATTAGCCCATAAGTCTAAGGTACCCCTATTATCGCGAAGCTCTCTCTTGTACTTATCTTCCTCCCTGAGAAAAGATAATACTCGAGCGGGTGGATCACTTGTTACCATATCGCATGTACCTCCTTCAACCCATTCGGGGAGAGGCTTAGACTGTATTTTAGCGGAACAAGAACTATTTAGATCAGTAACCCATTTACAACCCTCATGTAAATAACCCATAGGTATTTTCCATATGATGTTACCCAGTAAACGGCCATGCATTATATTTTTCTACAGGTGCGCTCCTTAGTATCTTCATGGTACTAAGATGAGCCAAACTTAGGATAGAGACTAGCAAAAAAACTCTACACACGGGAGTTTTATGGTTGGAAGTTTGGACGTTGCATGCTATGTGCTATGTGTATACTACTTTCAATTTGTCACGGAACAAATGTCATGCTAACCATGATTTTTTGTGCAGACACTTGAACTCACACACTCATGATATTAAATGTACATATCACGATACCAAACCAATATCACATACAATTAGGCACAATTGACACTATAGATCATGTCACCTAGGATAACATAAAACCACTTAAAAAGCATCACTCACCCCCTTTCAGCGAGATGTCCACTTGAGATCCCGCTATTAGCCTGTACATGGAAAACTTACCTTTCTTTTACTGCGTGATGTCTACTTGACATTCGACACTTAGCTTGCAAGGGGCAATAACATTTCCACCACATCACATGAGATGTCCACTCGATATCCAATTCATAGCCCTTCCGGGGTGATTATACACACCAAAAGCCCAAATGGGGCAAATACCTACCCAAAACCATTTTTCCCATGTTAAAGGATATCACAGTTGATGTCCTAACCAAAGCCCACACGAGGAAAACTTACTTCGAAAGTCTTACCTTACCAAATCTTCAAGGGTATACGCCTCATACCCGAATCATTCGCCCACACGAGGTAATAATTCACGTATCACTACATACCCTCAAATAGTGATGACCACATAAGTATCCAAAAACTCTACCCTAATTGGGCGAAATAACCAAATCATTCATTAGGCAGCTACATATGGTAGTTGTTTTCATTTTATTAAGGTATGTCACAACGCTTACTCCAAATAATTTAGACCTGCTCATTCCATGAGACCTAGTCATAGTATAACACCTCAAACCATTGACCTATTACGACATTGGTAAACTTAGTCACCTCACTCACATCTCTTATGTTACGATGTCACACCGAGATTGTACAAGTCTCAAATCTACCCCCGTTGTTGGATTTTCATTTCCACATATTTTCATCTTTACCTAATGACTAACCTGTTTATTTCAAATGGATTGACATACATGTTATTTCACATCATAGCACACTAACCCCTTGTGTATGCAGCCATAACATTAAACATCTCATGCATTTCTCGCATCATGAATCATTTCATGAATATTACATGAACGGTCTAATATTCTGCTCGTGTATCAAAGGGGCTTAGAAGAGGCCTGCTCGCTGCCTGGTCCGCGTTTCCCCAATTGTGGCCAATTTGGAGGGGGTTCCGTACACTGACTCAAGTGAGGACTTGGGTTCAGACTCAGATTCAGTTAAACGCACTATGATGGCCAATCCACGAGAAAAAGGTACAAGGGAAGATCAATCTGTCCTTACAGGATAAAATTCTCAGTAATCATCGATGAGCACCGAGATCGCAGCAACCTTGAATGCCTTTGCCAACAACAAACAGCTAGCTACGCTCATTCGCCAACATGTTGGGAGGACCCAGAATGCAGTGTCCAGCTAAGAGGCCACCCTTAACAACGTCAATCCAACAAGAGGACCTCCCACCTCGCACATGATGCCCCTACCTCCTACTACCTTTTACCAGTTCAGGGCAGGATAAAGTCATCTTATCCAGCCGGCATTTGCACCAAGGTCTTTCTACCAAGGAATGACCCAACACACTGTTCCTAACTGGAGTATGTCGGTCACCTCACAGTTCCAGGCACCTCAACTGCCTCATTTTGCGGCATTTCCCCAAGGGTAATATAGCTCTTATCCAAGCACAGGGAATGCCATCCTCCAACATCCAGGAATGGTAGAATTATGGTAACCATTCTTGGCCATTAACAGTGGCCACCTAAGGACCATGAACCCTACACAACCGATAATCGAGGATGAAGATAGCTTTCCCTCAAACTTTGCAATGCCGTAGTTTGAGAAGTACGTAGGATCTAGAGACCCACGCGCTCACTTGACGCATTATCAAACGGCGATGAGAGCATTGAGGGTCAGCGACTGAATTATGGCTAAGCTTTTCATGGTCACCTTAGGCCACCCAGTCAACGAATGGTACAGCCACCTTTCGCTGCACATAGCCATCGATTGGAATAGCCTCGCTCAAGCTATGTTGGGGCATTATGGTTTCAACTCTCAGATGGAAACCACAATGCAACATCTAAAGGCTATAAGGTAGGAGTAGGATGAGATCTTTAGGTCCTACTATGCACGCTGGATGGCCACAAAAGTTAGGCTTAGGGTTTGGTTAATTCTACCAAAGATGATACCTAAGCTTCTAGACTGTGCACTGCCATCATACAAGAACAAGTTTGGATCACACACCAAGTTTGGATCAGACATCTTCTCGAGCTATCAAGAAGTGTTTGAGAAGGTAGAGCGGATGAAGCACTTTGAATCCATGGACACCTATGGGGGCACTAACTCATGATGCATGATGATGTAATAAATTAGCATTTAGCTACTTTTCCTACGTGACTTCTTTTGAATTATTTTTTAATAAATTAAACATTGTTTATTTACTTGATATTTTATCAATGACATCATGCATTCTTATAAACACATACATAATATTTTTAGCACACGTGACACATCATTTCATGAAATTAATTTGAGTATAAATGGATTCCCCATAATAAATTCAAATGATTTGACTTTTGAGAGAAAGTGAGAGACAAACACATGTACTTAAATAACGCGTGATAGCAATTGCCTCATCATACAAGGATGAAAGATCAGTAGAAAGATCTCCAAGCATGAAACATCCACTAACTCAACCAAGAGAACGAAGCATGCAAAGATAAAAAAGGATCGAAGCCAAAATAAGGCCAAAATGTTGATAAAGCAAAGACAAACAACATAAAGAAGGAGTCAGATAGTTGAGCACATCAACAACTCCATCGCATTGCTCACCACCATTTGTGGGGCAATCAAACAACTGGCGCAAAGTCACAAAGAAGGAGACAAATCATAGAGCATGTCAACAACTCCGTCACACGGTTCACCACCATTTGTGGGGCAATCAAGCAATGATCGAAGCCCTAGAAAGGTCAAAATAGATGGCACTACACTAAAGATAGAAAGGAGTAAGATTGTTGAACACATCAACAACTCCTTCACACGACTTGCTACTATTTGTGGGGTAATCATCGCACCATCAAATGAAACGCCGATGATCACGACCCATCATCACATACACCTCAAGCCAACAAAGCGACGTGAGCACCAACCAATCAGTCAGAAATGCTGAATGAGAATAAATGAAGTCATGGACATTGGCGGTGATTGATCTACCAAATCAACCAAGTCTTACACAATTGCTATCATGCATAGGTGAAAGAAATAAATCTCTAAAAAGTAGTCGAAACGAAAAAAAATAAATTTGTATTTAGCCTGTCAAGTAACACATGGTTAGTTGAGCAAAAATCAGGGCCTATTTTCAAAACACTAAAAGAATAGTTCACCGAGTAGAAAACCCGAAAAGGGTGGCTCAGGCAAAACTTAAGACATTGAGAGAACAACATTAGTTAGAAAACCTAAAAGGACTAATTGATGGTAGGAGTCAAACCATTCGAAACATTTATACCCCTGTTAAGTTCATCAATGAATTGTCATTTTTGCTGAATCTTTATGCATATGCTTATCTTGGTTGCTTTCATGCCAATGGTAGAATGTCGCAAGTAAACATCCAAAAAATGAAAAAAATATATAATAAAGAAAAATGAGTCTGCTGGATTAATAACCTGAAAGGGAGGTCCAGGCAAAAATTAGGATAAGGTTCGATAGATTGAAAACCTGCAAGGGCAATCTATGCAGAAATTAGAACCAATATCAAATTCAATATCTCCTCCTTGGAATGGTACAAGGCATCATATACCTTCAACACTTCAGGCAAAACGGCTTCCAAGCGATAATCACCAACGCAATGTAGGATCAACGATTCATCCAGACTTTCCTCAAATCAGATCTAAGCTCTGAACTTGAACCTAATTCAACGAACCCATGGTCGTCGCTTTGAGGAAGTCATCAATGGAATCCCCAACAAGACAAACCCTAGGGGCAGCCATGCACCAGCAAAAGAGAAGGCTCCTCAATGGATGAAGCCCACAACGCCTAAAACAAACGAACATACATCATATGATAAAAATTGTTCATGCATAAAATCATGCATACATTACATTTGCATCGTGACATTTACAGGCAAAAACGATGCCGAACTAGGGCAACACTGTCTTGATAAACAAGGACCCCCACCTCCACATGAGGAACCTACAAACAAGACAATGGCCCACTCAAGCCTAAATTCAACATTGCGACATCACAAAATAACGGAGCAATTTTCGGGACATCTTCAGATTTCTATTAAACTTATTTACTTACCATGTTTTAATTTTTGATTGAAGGGGAAAAATTTTTTTCTTCACATAAACTAATCAAATAATTAAAACATTCATCATAAAATGTATTAACCTTATCTCTTTCTAACTTGTCACAGGAAACAAGTTAACTCAAAACATAACCGAAGAAGGGAACAGTTATATAATGGTTGAAGAAGTAAACAGTCTCATTTATCAACAAAGATTGAAATGGTTACCAACCACTAAAGGGACATCATAGAAAGAAACGGTCGACCCGCCCACAAGGGGAACCAAGTACCTAAGGGATCTTGAAGAAAGAAACGGACAACCCAATGAAGATACAGTGCTAGAAGGGAAGGCCTATGTTATCACCAATTGGGAACAAGAAGTCACCCACCACACCGGTCAGGTATTCTCTCTATCCCTTCTCTCATTTCATGTGATCATACTAATTATACAACCAGCGATGATCACATAAGGGGCAGCTATGAGCACGGGATTTTGTACTCGCTTGCGCGTTCAATGATGACAGCTTTTAGGGACGTTTATCCTCGAATCACACATTTTTTGACCGTTCGACGATCTTCAAATGGGAGTCTTCCTCATCTCTGAATTTAGAAGGATTTTTCTATTTTTTTCTCCTTTAATTAAGAAATTTAACTAAAAAATATAAAAATACACAAAAATTTAGCCTTCCTTACCGATATTTGGCGAGGCACATCTTGCCAGAAGGCTTGGCAAACCTCGCCAGGAGCTTGGCGAACCACTGCAAGCCTTGGTGAGGCTCGCCAAGGGCTTGGCAAAACCACGCCAAGCCTTGGCGATCCTCGCCAGGTAGTCTGGCGAGCTCACTAGACCATCTGGGGAGGCTTACCTTGCTAATTTGGCCAGGCAAGTCTCACCAAATTAGTGAGGTAGCCTCGCCAAAGAAGTTGGTGAGCTCACTAAACTTTTTGGTGACCCTACCAAACTTTTTTGCCTTTTTTGGATTTTCCAGGATTTTTCTAAAAATAGTCAGACATTTTTGGATTGAAGTAGGGCTCGAAAATTCAGAGAAAAGTTCTCTTTTTCAGATAAAAAAGCACAGACAAATTAAACAAAAATACTTTCTTTTCTTCTAACATTTTCTTGGATCCAAAACACTTTTGGATTCTAAAACTCTTCATCTTTTAATCAAATTTGTTAATCTACTTTTCTTAAAATATCCTCAGATACTCTCAGGTCTAAAATAAATTTAGAATCCTAGTCTAATTATCTTTGGGATAAATATTTTCTTCAAAGATATTAGGATCCAAAAGAAGTTTGGATTCCAAATTTTAGTTGTTTTCAAATCTTTTTTTTCATCTACATTTTCTTTAAATATCCTCAGATATTCTAAAACAAATTTAGAACCGAGTTTGATTATCTTTTGGATAAAAAAAATACTTATTTTCCAATTAAACTGTAATTAAATAAAAAACAAACAAGGAATGCTCCTGGGGATCGAACGGATACGTCGAAGTGGATTCACGCTAAAAGGGTAAGCCTCTGAGTTCCTAGAATTGCGGATTTGGTATGCATCATCTGCTTCATCTTTTTTCTGATTTTATTTGAGAACCTAGGAATTATTCTATTTATTATTATTGTAAATGTTGTAATTCTCTCCTTCTTCTTTTTAATTTTTGTATTAGAATACCCCCACAAAGGGAATAAAATATATTCCCAGATAATAGACCTCACCTTTTGCCATGCGATCATTTTCACTAATAAAATTTACCAATATACATGTAAATAAAAAAGAACTATTGTTATTTAAAATAACAAATTTAAACTTTCGATGCTTTAATTAGGCCACACGGAACTCGCTAAAATCAAATCGAACGTATGTGATATCCCCTATGCTAACCTTTGTGGATGCAGGTTAGATGTATGTTTAGTATTTTATTTTTCCTTTGGGTATAGCAATTTCATTTTTTTCGGGAAATGTAATTGATAGATTAGCAGGCAGTTGCATTCCCTAATTTTCGGAAGCCTTGTAATCTTTATTTTTCGCATTTATTTTCCGCATTTACTTACTGTTTTGTGGATGGGTTAACTGCTTTTTCTATACATGAATCATGCATTTAAACTCGAAAAATGACCTAAGTGCGAATATGCATAACTAAGAAAATACGGTTTTCTATAGATGTAATATAATGTGATCACTTAAGAAATAAGCAACTTATCCTAGACCCAAATCTCTGTATCTTGGTGGGCCATCCCCCGGACATTAAGCCTCACAGGACTCTAATTCTTGGAAAGAGTTAATCCAGGTGGCGACTCCACACTAAGAGATGGCAGATTTGGGTTCAAACCGATCGAAAAAACATTTTCGCTCTCTCTTTCAACCTTTTCCCAGATCCTAGACACAGTGCTTTCTTTTTTCAAAAACCCCGGTGGACTTCACCTCTCATCTCCGCGCACTCTAGGTCCACCGCTCTGTGTTGCCAGCTCATAATGACTTATTTCACCTAGACATGTATCAATTAAGTTGTCAATCATGTAATCACCACAAAACTTATCCCAATGTACATTAGCAAACATTTTAACTCTAAACAAAATAACATAACAAGCATATTAACATATAATTAAAACAAAAGCAAAATAAAAATAAAGACGTACCGTAATCCCCAGCAATAAAGCTCTAGAACGCACTTGCTTTTCCCGGCAACGACACCAAAAACTTGTTCGCAAGGTTTCGAGTTTAATAACTCCTAGGAATTTTTTATTTAATAATGAAGCCAAAAACCTTGTCTCCCACTTTCCTACCGATAAGATATAAGTTCAAAATATGAACAGGTGTTATCAGTACCACTTTTCTAAATAGAAAAATGGTTACCACTGCAAGTATACAGTTATGATGTAGTTTTAAAAGATATCAATCCCACAGGGATGGACTAGCTCTAAAGATCAACAAGAAAAATGGAATAAAGAAAATAAATATTTTTGGATTTTAGTTGGAAGGATTAGAATGAAGAATGGATAGATATATGTATGGAAGACTAGAGATTCTAAATATATAGATTTTTCCTACGAAATAAGTATAGCGAAGAAAACATGCAAGTTCAACAAAGTTATTACGTTCACTAAACTAATTTAACATAATTGGTTGTAGACACTCAGGTGTTCAATGATTCATCCCAGAGCAATATATGAAATGACTTTTCTAAATCTAGTGCAAATGAATTAATACGATTATATAAACCTAGACAACAATATTATTATGCTTAGTACGGGTCTCTCTCACATAGCCACATTTTGCAAGTTACCATTCCAAAAATGTTGGCTCACTAAACAGCGTTAAAATCTAAGATCCAGTGATTATACACAATCTTGTTAACCCCGAAACTACTCTTAAAGTTAACTCAAAGGCATATAAATTGATTAATATAAACGACTCAATATGAAATACGCATTATGACACATAGACATATGATAAACTTCGAAATAGAAAGCATAATTAAAAAGCAAAGCAAAGTTGTAAGTTATGCAAGTGAAAGCTAAAGTTGACCAAACCGTATCCACTCTTTAATGGGAGTCGTCAATTCCTGCAATTC
>CATIWQ010302404.1:0-35819 GCA_949673415.1 Euphorbia schlechtendalii
AAACCTGGACAACATCAATACTATGCTTAGTACGGGTCGCTCTCACATAGCCACATTTAGCAAGTTACCATTCCAAAAATGTTGGCTCACTAAACAGCGTTATATCACAGATCTAGTGATTATACACGATATTGTTAACCCCGAAATTACTCTTAAAATTAAATCCAACGCATATAACTTGATTAACATGAAAGACTTAACACGAAATACACATTATAACACATAGACATATCATAAACTTCGAAATAGAAAGTATAAGTAGAAAGCAAAGCAAAGTTGTAAGGTGTGCAAGTGAAAGCTAAAGTTGATCAAACCGTATCCACTTTTTAATGGGAGTCGTCAATTCCCGCAATTTCTGCGTCTGCTTTGAATTCGATCTCGACCCGTACAGAACCTCATCTAAGATGCTATTCTTTGCGAATATCGTACAAATGAATATTGAAGAACGAAAACTTTTATTGATAAGTGATTTACAAGTACACTTATACAACAATCGCTCCAGAATATAGAGAAATCTAGTGATTGAAATAGGGATTCGAATCACTTAAACATTTTCTCGCTAACACTTATGAACGTAGCGAAACTAGATATTTATCCTCTATCTATACACTATACACTATCTTTCACCCCTTTCTTCTGCACGAAATTAGTGTGGTTTGGAGCCCTATTTATAGAGTTCGAAGGGTTGCGTCTATCCAAATAAAGGGTTGTGTCCATTGGTGAATGATTGCATCTCTTCATTATGATTGGTTGAGAAGCTTTGATTTAATCCATAATGGATAGGCACCTTTTCATGATTGGTTGACTTCTGATAAGTGTCTTTTCGTTGGTATTTGATTACGATAGATGGTGGTTGATCATGCTTATCTGGCTGTTGATAGTTAAGAAGATAATACCACAAAACCGTCCAAGTCGAGACCGCGATATACATGTCGCGACCGTGAATCTTTGATTGGCAGACTTCTGATCTGAAGTAGAACAAGTCGCGACTACGAATGATTATCGCGACCGTGAGTTGAGTTTTTCTTCAGAATTCTCCTTGCAACTTCACCGATCTTTGACAACTTCGATCCTAAGCCAAATCTTTAAGTTCTACGAATCTTTTGCACCTTTTTGACACTTTTTTCATAAAATTCCACTTTAAATCATTTTACTCCCAAGATTTACCTAGTATCTGCATTTGCATAAAAAACAACTACATACCACATGAAATATTTTATATGAAGTATAAAAATGACTTAATTCATAGTGTTTAATGTGTAAAATTAATATGATATTAAGTGTAATCATACACTTATAATTTGATAGGCTAAGACAATCCTTCAATATAACCTGAGTGGCCATCCACCTACTATAGTAAGGTTAAACATCCCCCCAAGCTTTTGCCTTATGGCCTCCAGGTTTTGCATAGTTATCTTCATTTGGGAGTTGAAGCCGTATTGTTCCACCAGAGCTGGATATAGTCGCTCCAAGTTATGAGACACCTCGACGGGTAAATTTTTATACCATTGGTTGGCTGAAGCTGCCAACGTTACTATAAACATCTTGGCTAGCATCTTGCCATTAACTTGACGAGCACGCATTACTGTTTGGTAATTAGTTAGGTGGGCCTGAGGGTCTCCTTCCCCATTGAACTTCACTAGCTCTGACATTGAGAAATTTTTAGGGAGCCATTCATCACTTGGTGCCACGGGTGGTGCTAAATAACTGGTGGTCTGGAAGCCTAGATGCTGAGCAGCGTGGGTTACCAAGAATTGTTACCACAGTTCTTCTATGCTTTGCTGGAGAGCCGAATAGCCCATCTCTGTCCTTGCTTAGCCCCCAAACTGATTATACGGATTTTGGGGATATATAGGACCCCTGGGAGGAAGTGCAAAAGTTGGTTGGGCTGATAAATGACCCTGATACTGTATCGCTGGAGCATTGACATTCGTGCCATAACCGAAAGATGGAGCCTGGAAGCTTGGAATAGCCCTAGACTATGGAATGAACCCTTATGCGGTAGGTTGATACCAAAAGAGGCCCCTCCTGGGCTTACTGTTGTTGCAAACTGTTGATAACCCGGCTGAAACACTTACTGAAAGCCTGACTACCCGGGTAAAACTGACTGATCCATAACCCACTGATCCGGGCTAACTCCTACTGGGCCACTACTTCTTGAGACCTGGCCTACTCCGCGATTAGCTTGTCCCAATCTTGGTGGGAACTGGAATTGACATACTTCTTGAGAGCCTCCTACACCTAGTTGACCGCTAGATGATGGAAATGTGTGAGGAGCAGAGCCTGGCCTCCTCGCCCTAGGGTGGCTCGCGATGGTGGACCTTGGAGATTCTTGATGAGCTCCTAATTTGAGAGCTTACCCTCTGGTTATCTAGGGCGGGCATGAAACTGCAAGGCCTGAGTGAAATGGTCACTGTAGAGAATCGCCGAAAGAGCATTGGCTATGTCCTAGCATGATCCAAATTGCGGGGCTACCAGCCCATCTTGACTGCGCTGATCACTCCCCCCCGAAACATTCTGTTAATATGCCATCCTGAGAGTTTACTCTGAATCAAAAATTGAACGTTGCTCTGAACTGAACCCTGAACCTGAATCTGAACCCGAATCCGAACCGTCACTAGAATCTGTATGTAGAAGACCTTGGATGAATGATTCTGCTCCGTGAGCCATAGTGGGAGAGATCCGAAAGAGCCGATGAGATAACCTCCTCTAAACCTTAACTGAAGAAGATTCAATTAATCGTCAGTGAGAATGAAATGCATGCATGACTGACTTGAGACTGATGCGTGAAATGTTCATATAGTGGCTATGACACAAGGGTTAGCATGATATGATGATGAATAAAATCATTGTCGGCCTAGGGAGCTAGCTAAAAGAAAAGTAGGTTTGTCAATCCTTTTGAAATAAACCAATGATGGTTGCCTATTACCCTTGTGGTAATAAGCTATTCAAAATTGGTATGTTTCTCAATCCATTTGAAACAAACTAAATTATAATTTAGGTTTACTATACTGCTTGTGTGGCAATAGTAAAGAGATGTCGTCTTAGCGAGAAAAGTTGGTATGTTTGCCAATCCTTTTGAAACAAACAGATGGAAAATGACAAGGAATTGCACATTATCCAAGTGATGATGCACTTTCGATTTTGAGAAATAATCACTGTGGATTGCTCTGGACATTTTCAAGTTTGGGTAAAACAATGTGTTATACCCTTTGGTATATGGCCTCAAGCAGGTGGAGGTTCGAGCACCGAGCTGGTACTGCTATAATGAAGGATGATCTTACCCTAGGTGATAAGTCTTGTTGCGTCTTCGAATTCTTAGTTCAAATTCGGGTGAAATGATGTGTTATACCCTATGGCTTAGAAATCCATGATTCTAAGTAGATAGAGGTTTCAGTGCTTAGTAAGCACTATCTTGATCATGGGTAGTCCTAACCCTAGGTGACTGTTCGCCACTTTTCTACTGATAAGTTTAATAGTTTGTTCACAAGATTTGGCTATATATCAATGTTGCCAAAAACTTGTTCACGAAAAATATAGGTGTTGTCAGTACCTCTCATCAAATAGAAAAATGATGATAACTGCATGTATACAGTTGCGATGTAGTTTTAAAAGATATCGATCTCACAGGGAAGGGCTAGTTCGAAAGATCAGCAAGGAAGATAAAATAAAGAAAATAAAATATAATAAGGTAAAGGTTAGGAAAGAAGGGTTAGAATGAAAAATGAGTAAATATAGATATGAAAGATTAGAGAACCTAAATATATAGATTTTTCCCTACGAAATAAGGATAGCAAGGAAAACCTGCAAGTTCAATAAGGTTGTTACAATTCACTAATGATCGAAATAAGAATTCGAATCACTTAAACATTTTCTCGCTAATACTTATGAACGTAGGGAACTCTCTATCTACACACTATACACTATACACTATCTTTCACCCCTTTCTTCTACATGCCATGCATGAAATTTGTGAGGATTGGAACCCTATTTATAGAGTTCGAAGGATTGCATCTATCCAAACAAAAGGTTGTGTCCATTGGTGAATGATTGCATCTCTTCATTATGATTGGTTGAGAAGCTTTGATTTAATCCATAATGGATAGGTACTTTTTCATCATTGGTTGACTTTTGATAAGTCTTTTCATTGGTAGTTGATGGCGGTTGATCATGCTTATCTGGCGGTTGGTAGTTAAGAAGATAATACTAGAAAACCATCCGATTCGCGACCTTGATATACATTTCACGATCGTGAATCTTTGACTGGTAGAATTCAGTTTCTGAAGTAGAACTAGTAGTGACCACTAATGATTGTCACGACCGTGAATTGAATTTTTCTTCAGAAATCTCCTTGCAACTTCACCGATCTTTGACAGCTTCGATCCTAAGCCAAATCTTTAAGTTCCATGCATCTTTTTTCACCTTTTTCACTCCTTTTTCATAGAATTCCACTTTAGATCATTTTACTCCAAAGATTTACCTAGTATCTGCATTTGCATAAAAAATAACTACATACCATGTGAAATCTTTTATATGAAGTATAAAAATGACTTAATTCATAGTGTTTAACGTGTAAAATTAATATGATAATAAGTGTAATTATACACTTCCAGCAACCCTTTCTTATCACGTATTTTAGTTCTTGGTTCTAGTTCGGGTAGAACGGTGTGTTATACCCCATGGCTTAGAAATCCATGATTCTAAGCGGACAGAGGTTCGAGTGCTTAGTAAGCACCATCTTGGTCATGCGTAGTCCTAACCTTAGTTGCCAAATACTATATTTTGATTGAGTGCTCTTGAGCTGGTTGACCAAAGGGTCAACTTCTAGCTCATCTTCATTGACCACTGGGGTAAGGGTGGTTCTGTGTAATCCCTCGTGACTTCCCTAAATGATGAATTCCCAAGCTAGATGGGATTGTTCCTGAAAATTTGACCACTGCGGGTCTCTCTCAATACTCTATCTTTTATCACCCTTGTTTCAGTGAGTGTCTGCCATGGGTACTGTGGTTGCTCTTTTCTCCTCTTAACACTCTTCAATTGGTAAGAGTCCAGGTTGATTGGGCCCTTACCATATATGATTTCCTTGCCATCCACCTGATGGGCTGCCATCTCTTTCTCCCCTCCTCCGGGACTTCAACACGTATCCATCCAAATCGATGGGCTTCTCCTTCACCTTCATCACTTCCGGCTCTTCCTCCTCTATTTGCAATGTACACAAACTCAAACAGATCATAATTTTGTTTGCTGCCCTATCAACAGACATTGGGAATGATCCCACAGAATTCACCCCGGGAGCAGACTGGGCGAGCATATCTAAGACTTGGTTTTCATCAATCCCGATGACTATGACCATCATGAACTATCTAGTCTCATCCCTGATACACCACAAAACGTACTTCTCTTCTAGCCTAGAATTGATCATCCTTACCGTTCCATCAAACTACGGGAGAGGGTTGGTCTTCGTACTTGGTTTCAACCTCGGCTCTGCGACCACCCCATCTTTAACCAGCTTTTAGATGGCTTTCAAAAGGTCTTTGTAATCATATATGCGATGGCCTACTACGATGTGGTAATTGTAGAAGTTTTGCTTGTCTTCACAACTGGGTGGTGATCAGGTCTTTATACTGTCAAGCTTCTTCAACTCTCGCGGCTTAGTAAAAAGGAAACCCAGATTCGCTTTATACGGGGAGATCCCATGGTATTCTTCTTTTGATAGCCTAACTGCAGCTGCCGGCTCGGACTGAACCAACTGGACTGCAGCTTACTTACCCTTAGACTGTGAGGGGTTAGAGGTTAATGATCCCGAGTCATTCTTCCTGAACCATGTCTTGTTGGCGGTTTACACCACAGGTATCTCCAAGGACTCAATCCATTCCAATCTTTCAGCCTTCTCAAATACCTCGTTGTAGGAGGAAAAGGTATCTATTCGCAAACTTTGTCTGTACGCCGGCAAGGCTTCAGCCAGAAACTTTGCGATCATCTCTAACAAGCTAAGACGATCCTTCAATAAGACCTGAGTGGCCATCCACCTGCTATAGTAAGGTTTAAACATCTCCCCAGGCTTTTACCTTATGGCCTTCGTATTTTGCATAGTTATTTTCATTTGGGAGTTGAAGTAGTATTATTCCACCAAAGCTGCAAATAGTCGCTCCCAGTTATGAGACACCTCGACGGGTAAATTGTTATACCATTGGTTAGTCGGAGCTACCGACGTTACTATAAACATCTTGGCCAACATCTTATCACTGACTCGATGAGCACACATTACTATCTGGTAACTGCTTAGTTGGGCCTGGGGGTCTTCTTCCCCATTGAACTTCACTAGCTCCGGCATTGAGAAATTCTCGGGGTGGTGCTAAATAACTGGTGGTCTAGAAGTCTAGATGCTGAGCGACATGGGTTACCAAGAATTGTTGCCACAGTTCTTCTATGTTGGGCTATGGAGCCGAATAGCCCATCTCTGGCCTAGCTTGGCCATCAAACTGATTGTACGGAGTTTAGGGATATGTAGGACCCCTAGGAGGAAGTGCAGAAGTTGGTTGGGCCGAGAATTGACCCTGATAATGTATCTCTAGAGCATTGATGTTCAGGCCATAACCAAAAGATGGAGCTTGGAAGCTTGTAATAGCCCCGGACTGGGGAAAGAACCCTTGTGCGGTAGGGTTAACACCAAAAGAAGGCCCCTCCTAGCCTTATTGTTGCTGCAAACTGCTGATAACCCGGTTGAAACATTTGTTGAAATCTCGACTGCCCAGGTAGAACTGATTGATCCACAACCCACTGATCCGCGCTAACTCCTGCCTGGTCACTACTTCTTGAGACCTGGCCTGCTCCGCGATTAGCTTATCCCAATCTGGGTGGGAACTAGAATTGACCTACTGGTTAAGAGCCTCCTACGCCAAGTTGACCGCTAGATGATGGAAATGATTGAGGAGCAGAGCTTGGCCTCTTTGCCCTAGCGTGGCTTGTGATGGTGGGACCTTGGAGATTCCTGAGGAGCTCTTGATCTGAGAGCCTACCCTCTTGTTATCTAGGGCGGGTATGAAACTACATGGCCTGAGTGAACTGGTCACTATAGAGAATCGCTGAAAGAGCATTGGCTATGTCCTGGCTTAACCCAAACGACGTTGTTGCCGGCTCATACTGACCGCGCTGTTCACTTCCCCCCGAAACATTCTGCTGATCCGCCATCCTCAGAGTCTACTCTGAACCGAAAACTGAATGCTACTTTGAGCTAATCCCTAAACCTGAATCTGAACCCAAATCTGAACCCTCGCTAGAATCTGTATACGGAAGACCTTGGATGAAGGATTTTGCTCAGTGAGCCACAATGGGAGAGATCTGGAAGAGCCGATGAGCTGACCTCCTCCAAACCTTAACTGAAGAAGATTCAATCAACCGTTAGTGGGAATGAAATGCATGCTTTGCTGATTTGAGACTGATGCATGAAATGTTCAAACAATGGCTGAAACACAAGGGTTAGCATGCTATGATGATGAATAAAATCATTGCCGGCCTAAGGAGCTAGCAAAAAGAAAAGTAGGTTTGTCAATCCTTTTAAAACAAACCGATGATGGTTGCCTATTACCCGTGTGGTAACAAGCTATTCGAAATTGGTATGTTTGTCAATCCATTTGAAACAAAATAAACCATAATTTAGGTTTACTATACTGCCTGTGTGGTAATAAGAAAGAGATGTCGTCTTAGCGAGAAAAGTTGTAAGTTTGCCAATCCTTTTGAAACAAACAGATAAAAAATGATAAGGAATCGCACATTATTGAAGTGATGATGCGCTTTCGATTTTGAGAACTAATCACTATGGATTGCTCTCAACATTTTCAAGTTCGGGTAAAACAATGTGTTATACCCTTTGGTATATAACCTTAAATGGGCGGAGGTTCGAGCGTCGAGCTGCCACTACTATAACCAATGATGATCTTACCCTAGGTGACAATGTCTTGTCATGTCTTCGAATTCTTTGTTCAAGTTCGGGTAAAACGATGTGTTATACCCTATGGCTTAGAAATCCATGATTCTAAGCGAACAGAGGTTCGAGTGCTTAGTAAGAACTATCTTGATCATGGGTAGTCCTAACCGTAGTTGACGTAGTCTTATCATGTCTTCTAGTTCTAGTTCAAGTTTGGGAAGAACTATGTGTTATACCTTATGGCTTAGAAATCCATGATTCTAAGCGGACAGAGATTCGATTGCTTTAGTAAGCACTATCTTGGTCATGGGTAGTCCTAATCCTAAGTGACGCTGTCTTATCGCATCTTTCTAACTCTATGTAGACGATGTCAAGACAATGACAGGTGTGTGTATAATTCATGTCTACACAACAAATCATGGGTTAGCATGATGCTTAATGTGAAATTAAAGTGGTGATGTGATGAACACATAGCACATAATCACACGACGCAATACTTCCAACCTTATGTCTCCCGTGTATAAGGTTTAGGCTTCTTAATATAGGCTTGGGTCATCTTAATACCACAAAGTATTAAGGAGCGAATTGCAAAAAAAAAGCATTTGTTTTGGTAAACCTAGGGAAGTATCTACGGTTTCCTTATATGAGTTCAGTCCTAGGTTGTTGATGTAGAAGGTTCTTGTTGCACTATGATACACTCCAAGCCTCTCCCCAAATAGGTGCGAATGAGGGAGGTACATGCGATATGGCAACAAGTGTTCCACCTGCTTAAGTATCTTTGGTCGCTATGGGCGCATGATACTTTCGCAAGCTTCACAGTAAATAGGGGCATCATAATCTTAAAGGTTAAGCCATCTAATTCATATGCTTTTTTTTCAATATTTTAAATGTGGATTAACTTAGTTGATGACTTTTCAATACTCATCTAAAATCTTTCAAACTTATTTTAAGTTTAAAAATAATCCCCAGCGGAGTCACCACTATGAGCGGATGACGTTCGGACCCACGCGATCGCCGTGAGGCGCCGGCCCCGTGATATGGGGCGTGGGGTTTTTAAAAAAGGGAGCGACGCTTCAAAGGATGCGCTGCTCGGATAAAAATGTTGTTGTTTTGAAAAAGTGATTTTTCAAGCTTAAAAGACTCGAGACCTAAATCTCCAGTCTATGTTACAGAGTCGCCACCCGGATCAGCTCTTCCAGGAAAATTTTGTACAGCTTAGATTTGTTTGCCTAATCCATACCATAGAACAGAGATTCGGGTTTGGATGAGTTACCTATTCGTCATCATTTGAGTTAAATTATATTTGATAGAAACCACGTTTATAATATTTAAACTAAACTAGATATTTTCGGTTTATGTCATAGTTTATCACACATGCATAATACGATAACTAAATTGCGGAAAGTAAACACATAGGAAATTAAAATGCGCCTAGTCTATGGGGGGATTAATTGCATCATTGGTTTAGGGGTTTTAAAATTATCTAAATACATCAAAATCTAGGGGATACAATCGCTTAAAAAAGATCGATATCTAACAAATGTTACATTTGATTTTGAAATGAAAAGCCATACCTGAAAGAAATTAAATCGTAACATTCATCTATCCTAAACTACCTACATCCACAAAGGTTAGCGCAAATACGACACATCACAAGTAGTTGAGTTATCTGATTTAAAACATCGAAGGGTTTGGAATTTGCTTTTCATAAAAAAGGTTCATTTTATACACATAAGTTTATTTAACCAATTTTAGTGAGAATGCCACATGCGAATGTTTGTCGGGGTTGGTTATCCGGGATCTTCGGTTCCCTTCGTCGGGGTTTCCTAGCACACTTCATAATAATATTGACAGAAAATAAATCTAAGTCTAAAAACATAAATCATGGCGTTGTTAAAATCATTCCGAAGAGGAAACCAATAAAGTCCATAAAATAATATCCTGCTGAAGGGAAATCGACTCTAACCGTCCAAACTCCCTTCGGGACAATCTTGGGTTCGTAGCATCTTCACACATACACATCATGCTACTGAAAACTCTGGTTTTAGGCTAGAATGGTCACCATTGACCCTCCTGAACATGAATCGAAATCTGGAAATTTTACAAACATTTTGCCTATTTCCTGCTTGGAAGCTGATGTCGTTAACGACATCAGCAATGTCATTAATGGCATTGCAATGCTATTAACATCATCGTGATGTTGTTCACGACATTGAATGGGCAGAACATGGGTAGTTTCTATTTTATTTACATTTTTTCCATATTATAAAGCACAAATATATGATAAAACAAGTGAGACACGACTCTAGGAACTCAGAGGCTTACCCAGTTGCTATGAATCCACTTCGCTCGGTCTATGAAAATCTCCTGGAAGTCCCCTCGTTCCTTTGGTTTCGTTTGCGATTTTATCAAAAAAATGAAGAGAGTTAGAACTCTTTGAATGTGAGTCTCAACGAGAGGAAGAAAGTAAGTACAAATCCTTCTTCTCTCGAGTTTAGACTTCCGAAAACTTAAAACTCGGAAAATTACCAAAATCAGAATTAAAGATAAAAAACTTCTAAATGAGTAAAAAATGCTTGTTAAAGACACTTAAACCAAGTTCTATTGAACTAGAACTCAGTGTCAAATGCCTTAAAAAGAGCTCTAAACCTCAAGTTTGCTTAAACTCTCAATATATCTCACTTTTTGCAACAAGTGGACTAAACCTCAAACTTGCCTAAATTACTCGAGATAACCCAAGTTCATGCCCTATCCATGAATTTACACACAAAAGTTACAGAAACACAAGTTCAAAGGGATTAAAAGGTGATTATTTGGTTATGGAAACACTTAAAATTCATCTAAAACTCTTAAGAACTAAAAACAACTTCAAAGGAAACTTTTCTCTCAAGATTCCCTCTCTTCTTCTTTTTGTTTAAAATGTTTCTGCTAAAAAAATGCTCCTCTCTCCTTTTTCTCTTTTTTTCATTAATGGCTGGAACTTAGCTCTTTTAAAGAGAGAGCTCCCTTCAATCCAAAAGAGAAGTCAAAGTTGGATTTCTCTTTTTTCCCATTTTTTCAACTTATTTCTCAATCTCTATGCAAATGTTGGGATTTAAAAGTCTTTTGTAGGGTGTGGTAGCTGTATTTCAAATATCAAATCCGAGCAAGTTGGAAAATTTTGATTTTTTTAGCTGAAAAGTCCACAAAGTGCAATTCTGATTCTACTGCCACTGCAATGTCGTTAACGACATTGGCAATGTCGTTAACGATATTACGATGTCATTAATGACATTGCATGGCCAGATTGGGCTTTTTTCTTTTTAACTTGGGCTTTTTAAGGAAGAGGAAGCCCAAAGAAACAAGGTAGATGATTTCCGGACAATTTCAGAACCCTGCAAAATGTAAAAAGGCTAACAGGGGAAAAATAACAACTTCATCAACCAACTCGCTAGTTGGGAGTAAAATCCCGTGCTCACACTATAGTTGGAGAACAATTAAACTTAAAAGAAAACGTTGATAATCAAGACCCATCATCGAATACACCTCAAGCTAGCAAAGCAGCATGAGCACCAACCAATCGATCAGAAACGCTGAACAAGACAACAACTGAAGTCGTGGACATGGACGGTAATCGATCTATCAAATCAATCAAGTCTTGCACAATTTCTATCACGCATAGGTGAAAGAAATAAATCGGTAAAAAGCAGTACCAACAAAAAATATTAGCCTGTCAATTAACACTCTGTTGGTTGAGCAAAAATTAGGGCCTCTTTTCAAAATAGAAAAAGAATAGTCCGCTGAGTTGAAAACCCAAAAAGGGCTCCTCAGGCAAACCTTAGGACATCGAGAGAACTACATTGGTTATAAGAAAACCTGAGAGGGCTAATCAATGGCAGGAGTCAAATCATTTGAAATATTTATACCCCTGTTAAGTTCAATAATGAATTGTCATTTTTGCTGAATCTTTATGCATATGCTTATTTTGATTACTTACATGCCAATGGTAGAATATCGCAAGTAAGAACCCAAAAAATAAAAAAGGTAAAAATAAAGAAAAATGAGTCTACTGGATTGAAAACCTGAAAGGGCGGTCCAAGTAAAAATTAAGACATGGTTTGATAGATTGAAAACCCGCAAGTGCAATCTATGTAGAAATTGGAACCAAAGAAATATCAAGTTCATCATCTCCTCCTCGGAATGGTACGTGGCATTATATAACTCGACACATACTTTACGCAAACGGCTTCCAACCGATCATCGCCAACACAATGCGTGGTCAACGACTCATCTAGATCTTCCTCAGACTAGATCCAAGCTCTGAACTCGAATCTGATTCAACGAACCCATGGTCATCGCTCTGAGGAAGTCATCCATGGAATCCCTAACAAGATAAATCCTAGGGGTAACCATGTACCAGCACAAGAGAAGACTCTTCAATGAACAAAGCGCATAACACCTACAACAGACGAACATACATCATATGATAAATATTGTTCATAAAATAATGCATTCATAACATACGTATCATGTCATCTACAGGTAAAGACGATGCCAAACTGGGGCAACCCCATCCTAGTAAACAAGAAACTCCACCTCCACTTGGGGAATTTGTAGATGCCAAGAAAGATGATGGCCCACTCAAGCCTAACGTCAACATTGCATGACAAAGGCCTCCTAAAACAACGGAGCAGTCTTCGGGACATCCCCGAATTTTCATTAAACACATTTACTCATCATGTTTTAATTTTTTAATTGAAGGGGAAAAATTTTTTGCTTCGAATAAACTCAATCAAATAATTAAAACATTCATCATAAAATGTATTAACATTATACTTTCCTCTGATTTATCACAGGAGTCAAACATCCAGCTAAGAAAATTCAAGGTCGCCTTTGAAACAGATTTAGGCACCTATCTCTAATCATTCCAAGGGGCACACAATAATCGCAGCTAAAGAAGAAAATGACTGCCGACTATAACAAGGACACTGCAGAAAAAAATGGTTGACCCACTCGAAAGAGGCATCAAGCACTAAGGGATTCCAAAGAAAGAAATGGACAATCTCATGAGGACATGGCGTTGGAAAGGAAGGCCCACATCATCACCAATTGAGGACAAAGAAGGCACCAATGATATCGGTCAAGTATATTCTCAATCCCTCTGCTCCATTTCGTGTTATCATACTGGTTATACAACTAGCAATTATCACACGAGGGGCAGTTGTGAGCACGGAATTTTGTACCAGCTCATGCGTTCAATGATGATAGCTTTTCGAGATTTTTATCCTCGAATCACACAATTTTTCATTTATTTGGAAATCTTGGAACGAGAATGTTCCTTGTCGCCAATTTATTCTAAGGACTTAAATTAATTTTTTAAGACTTTAAAAATTAGATTTTGATAAAAGTTCATTTGTTATATTTGCAAAAAAAGAAAAAAATACGCAAAAAATCGCAAAAATTAGGAATCGAGAACTGGTCTCCCCAGATATTCTAGCAAGGCAGCCCCGTTAGAATTCCAGCGAGGCTCGCCGGAATTTGGTGAATTTCTGGCGAGCCTTGCCAGATTTCTAACAAGCCTAGCCAGAACTTTGTTAAGGCATGCCTCGCTAGAATTTCCGGTGAGACTCGCTAGAATTTGTTTCCTTTTGGTTTTTTTTGGGTTTTTTTTTGCCTATAAATATTCGTGGAATTTTCAGTATCCAGGACCGGAAAAAATTCACAAAAAGAAATAGTTTTCTCTCGACAACGACGGAGAAATTTTTACAAACAAAATAATATTTTATTATTTTCAAAACATTTTTCTTCCATCTTTTTCCACAAAAATCCTCAAATATTCTCGGGCCTAAAACAAATTTAGTGCCCGAGTCTAATTATCTTTTGGAAAAATAAACACTTATTTTCCACATAAACTCCAACTAAAAAAATGAACGAGGAACTCTCCCGAGGATCATACAGATACGTCGAAGTGGATTCACGCCGAAAGGGTAAGCCTCTGTGTTCCTAGAACCGCTTATTTCGTTCTTTTTGATTTTTCTTTATTTCTTTTTTTAAATGTGGACCTGGGGATTATTTTATTTTATTACTTTGTAAATATTGTTGTAATATTTATCATTCTTCTTCTCTATTTATGAAAATACATGTTAAGAGTATCACCATGAAGGGAATAAAAATTATTCCCGGATAACATGCCTCACACTTTGCTATGCAGTCATTTCCACTACTAAAAAATGACCAACATATGTGTTAATAAAAATGAATCTTTTTATTCAAAATAAAAATTTTCAATCATCGATGTTTTTAATTAGGCGATACAGGGACTCGTCGAAATTAAATCGATCAAACGTGTAAATGTTGTGATATATCCTATGCTAACCTTTGTGGATGCAGGTTAGATGTATGCCTAGGATTTATTTTCCTTCGGGTATTGCAATTTCAATCATTTTTTTTGGAATTGTAATTAATAGATTAGGTGGGCGGTTGCATCCCCCGAGTTTTGTAATTTATTAATTTATTTTTCCGCATTTATTTACTGCTTTATGTATGGTTTCATTGCTTTCCGCATGCGCTTTAAATCATACATTAAAACTCGAAAAACTACTTAAGTACGAATATGAATAAATAAAAAATACAGTTTTCTATAGATGTAATATAATGTGATTCAATAAAAAATAAGCAACTTATCCCGAACCCGAATCTCTATGTCTTAGTAGACCCTTCCCCGGACGTTAAGCTTCACAGGACTCTAATTCCTGGAAAGAGCTAATCCAGGTGACGACTCTACACTAAGAGAAGGTGGATTCGGGTTTGACCGATTTAAAAACGTTTTCGCTTTCTCAATCAAACTTTTCCTGGGTCCGTGACTCGGTACTTTATTTTCATTTAAATACCCCGGTGGACCGCCCCTCTCATTTTAGCTCGCTCTTGGCCCATCACCCTATGTCATCCACTCACACTTAGTCTAGGTGATTATCATATAAATTAACAATGTTTTACCACATGTGTAAATGCTTTAATTGAGGGTCGTCCCGTACTTCACTCAATTAAAGAACAAAATCTTTAAATCATAGTTGTCCATGGTACAACGAATTGAAGTGCTCATGGTTATTTTGGCAAGGATTGGACTTAGCTACTCATTCACTTTAAGGAGGCCTCTCTTACCTGGAAATCTCCATCGGTATTAGATTCAAAAGTACCCAAGAGACTTTTATGACTTAGTCGATTTCTAGATTGAGAATTGGATCCGCATATGGTTTTACAAACGTGGTTTAAGTTGTTAAATTAAAACTTAAAGACATAGGTGCAATAACTTAAACATAGACCTTGTTTGTTTTGCATGCTTTGTGGAGTCTTGACATAATGGAATGATTATGATATATCAGTCCCGAGTATGTTCCCTTAGAGTTAATAATTCTAAATAGCGTGGAATTATTATTTTCATAATCATATCCATCGTATACGACCTAGACTAGGGCGAGACCAGCGGCACTAATAAAATCCCCACAACAATATTAAGGCGGTATACAGTCTTCCCATCATAAAGTTGTGATACGAACCTTATTAACGGATGTAAGCACATGTACAACATGCCTTCCCTTAACATGTGTTTGGTCATGAGACTAGATGGGGTTAATGCCTTAACCAAAATGGGTTGGTTGTCCATATCATGGAGCTAATGCTAGATTGGAGACACATTTGAGGAGTCGTACAATTGGGTACGTAGGTATCAAGAAAGAGAACTCAAATGGATTAGCAATTGCATGAGATGTAAATGGATGGGTTCCAACCATGGTTATCTTGTTATGGCTTGACCTGTTATAGCGGGGGTCATAATGAGTAGCTATAGATGCTACCCACTAAGGAAAATTAGTTGAACCAAATTTCTCGAATTTAAATAGAAGGGGCTATTTGAATGTCAAGAAAATGGTAGGAATTATGTGTTTAATTAAAGACCTTATATTAAATGCATGACCATATAGTAATGTCTAAACAAATTCTATCTTATATCTAGGTTAAACAATGAATCTAAACATAAATCTCTGTCCGATACTTGATAATAAATTGACATGGATCAATTTTGATGTCTGGTTCAAAGCTCTTAGAAAGGAGCTTGAGAAAAGCCCCATGGATTATTATTCTAGATAATCTCAAACTAGTCAATCTTGATGCTGAGGCTTCTATCCAAGGAAAAGAAGCATATCTTAAGCACAAAAAGGATGGTTTTGTGGTATCACTAGTTATGCTCGAAACCATGAGTTTGAAACTTAAGAAGCAACATGAAGGTATGGACCTAAAATCCATGTTGATTCATCTCAGAGTACTTCATGAGGGTATGAAAGTTGAATGGAATTACATATTGAGATTCCTCTATAACTTTGGGAGAGAGGATGGGATTTTGGCCACAGAGTCATGCATATAATACTTACAGTATTCAAGGAGATTGGCTCAGATAGGAGTCGAGACATATTCCAAACATGATATACAACTTATGATAAAAAGTCTGTCTGATAAATATTCACCTTTTATGAAAAATTATCTTATGTCAAGGAAGACTAGCAAGACATCTAAGTTTATCAAGAAACTTAGAATTTTTTAAGAAGGTCCTAGGGCTAGAGGAATAGGTACCTTGGCAAGTAGAACTTGCTTTAAAGGTAAAGGTTTAAAACCAATCAACAAGAAGGTAAAAAATGTGGTTATTGAAAAGGAGAAGCCCAAAGGAATATGTATCGTGTGCGGAAGACCCGGACACTAGAAACGTGATTACAAAGCTCTGATTTCTAAATAAATGAAGAAGAAGCCAAATGAGGCATATACTTCAGGTATGTTCATGATAGAGAGTTTCTCTACAGTTCCCTATGAGTCTACTTGGGTACTAAATACTGGTTGTGGTACTCATATCTGTACTTTTGTGCAGGGATTGCAGAATAGTAGGAGGTTTGTAAAGAGGGAAATGGACCTAAGAGTTAGAAATGGAGCACGGGTTGTTACAACAGCTATAGGGACATATAGCCTTTGTTTGCCTAGTGGCCTAGTTTTAGTTGTGAACAATTGCTATTATATTCCTACTGTCACTAAGAATATTATTTCTGTTGTGCGTTTGGCAATAGAGGGATTTGAAATTTTATTTTCTAATAATAAATTTCAAAGTCGACGCGATAATGTTCTTTATGCTTATGGAATATGTGTTGACAACATTTATGTTCTAGATACTAAAATTGAAATTCTAAACATGAACATTGTTAAGAAACCGAGATTGGATAATGAGAAATCCTCATACTTATGGCACTGTAGTCTAGGCCATATAAATGAGACTCACTTAATTAAGTTACACAAATGTGGAGACTTAGGCCCAATGGAATGGGAATTCTATGGTGCTTGCGAACCTTGTTTAAAGGGGAAGAAAACTAAGAAACATTTCAAAGGAAAGGGACAGCGTGCCATTAGTACTTTGGAAATAATACATTCCGATGTATGTGGTCCAATATGAGTTTTGAGACACACGTGGGCTTCATCTACTTCATAACCTTTATCGATGATTACTCGGGATATGGTTATTTGTACCTTATGAGGCACAAGTTTGAGAGTTTTGAGAAATTTGAGAAGTTCAAAACCGAATTAGAGAAACAACTTGGGAAAAGTATCATGACCCTTTGATCTGATCGAGGTGGTGAATACTTAAGCAAAGAGTTTTAGGATTATCTAAGGGATAATGGTATTTTATCCCAGTGGACACCTCTTTATACACCCCAACACAATGAAGTGTTAGAAAGGAGGAATCGAACCCTACTCAATATGGTTCGGTCCATGATGAGCCAAGTAGAACTCTACATATTCTTTTAGGGTTATGCACTTGAGATAGCAATTTATATTCTAAACAGAGTGCATTCTGAATTAGTTGATCAAACTCCATACAAATTGTGGTATGGTAAGAAACCCGCTCTTTCTCACTTGAGAGTTTGGGGATATCCTACTTGCGTAAAGAGGACGAGTTCAGATAAGCTGGGTGCTAAGTCTAACAGGTGTCTGTTTGTAGGTTACCCTAATGAGACTATGGGGTATACCTTCTATAATCCCAAGGAACAAAAAGTCTTTGTTTCTAGAATTTCTCAATTCCTCGAGAAGGAGCATAAACTTACGAAAGCTAGTGGGAGCAATCTTGAGTTAGGCACACAAGAAGATCAAGTAGACAATCAACTGATTATACCTACCCCTGTTACACAAGATAGTGTAAGCATGGAACAGCCTACTATAACACTAACATTGCGTATGTCAGGCCGGGCTCCCATCGCTTCCCGAGCGATAAGGGTTTCTCATCACTTATTATAAACATCTCTTCCTTACAAAAGATGATGAGCCCAGGACTTACAAGGAGGTAATGGAAGGCTCAGAATTTGAAAAGGGTTTATAGCTATGAGGTCAGAGGACTCCATGTACCAAAATCAAGTTTGGAGCTTGATTGATGCTTCAAGTGGGATTAGGCCCATAGGATGAAAGTGGATTTTCAAGAAGAAAACTGTCATGGACGGTAACATAGTTACCTATAAAGTAAGGCTGGTTGCAAAAGGTTACAATAAAAAAGAAGGTATTGACTATGATGAAACCTTTTTACTTATGGCCATACTAAATTCTATCAGGATACTCCTTGCCATTATGATTATGAGATTTGGCAGATGAATGTGTAAATAGCATTCCTTAATGGAAATCTGGATAGGGATGTGTATATGGAACAACCCAAGGGTTTTACATCTAAGGGTGGCTCGAAGGTATACAAGTTGCAGAAGTCCATTTATGGACTTAAGCAAGCATCAAGGAGTTGGAATATTAGGTTTAAAGAGATAATCTGAGAAATTGGTTTTGTGTTAAACGCTAATGAGCCCTGTGTATATAAGAAGGCCAGTGTGAGTGTAGTCATTTTCCTTGTATTATATTTCGATGACATATTACTGATAAGAAACAATATTCCTTTTCTTCAAACATTTAAGTCATGGTTGTCAAAGAAGTTCTCCATGAATGACCTTGAAGAATCAGCTTTTATAATCGATATAAAGATCTAACGAGATAGATCTAGAAGGCTGCTAGATCCTTCGCAAAGTACATAAATAGATAAGGTTTTGGCTAGATTTAACCTTGAGCAGTCAAGAAAGGTTTATCTCCCAATATCTCATGTGATTAACCTTTCTAAATCTGAGTGTCCGAGAATATAAGTGGAGAGATTGCGCATGAATGGAATATCCTATGCCTCAACGATAGGATCCATCATGTATGCTATGGTATTCACTCGGCCTGATGTCTCACATGTGTTGAGCATCTCGAGCAAATTTCAATCTGACAAGGTGAGAAGCATTGAATTACCATTAAAACTATCCTTACGTACTTACGTAGGACTAAGGATATGTTTTTAGTATATGGAGAAGGTGATCTCTCTTTGGAGGGATACACTAATGTGATTTTTCAATCTAAAAGGGACAATTATAAGTCCCAGTCGAGGTATGTATTTATGTTAAATGGAGGGGAAGTTATTTGGAAAATTTTCAACCAAGATATGACTATCGATTCAACCACATAATTTGAGTATATAGCTACTTTAGAAGTGGCTAAGCAAGGTGTCTGGCTTAAGGGATTTATTGGTGATCTCGGTGTCGTATCCATCATTGTAAACCCAATAACGGTCTATCATGATAACAATGAGGCTATTGCTTAGGCAAAGGAACCATCTTGTTAGAGAAACAAACATGTACTCAGAAAGTACCATCTCATTTAGGAGATAATAGCTAGGAAAGATATAGATTTAGAATACATCATAACAAATCAAAATCTAGGGGATGGGCCAACTAAGTCATTGACTCAAGTTAAACATGACCAGCATGTTAACGAGTATGGCATGAAGCACATGAGAAATTGGCTCTAGTGCAAGTGAGATATTGTTATACATGATGTATGCCCTAAAGGCAATTAAGGCGATATATCTTGATTAGTTATAATGTACAAACGATTTCATATTATTATTAATAATAATTAAGGCACCTTTATTGCTTATAAGTGTTTTCAATTTATTTATATATCTCACTGGTATCATGTATGTATAGTATTATATATATTCACATTGATAAAACAAAGTCCATGACTACTTCATTGTGTAAAAGTGCGAGGACATAGTTGGAGCTATGTGGCGTGAGAACTGCACATACGTGTTACTATGAATAGTCTAAATATCCCTAGTCAGAGTTTCATTGATACTGGGACTAGCATGTGTAGGCTTACTCCTTGGATTAGATCCAAGCAGCCAATCTCATGAGCTGAAGGTGGTACCTTGAGTTAACACATGAATGTATTTAGGTAATACATTAGAGATCGCTATAAGATAAATGCTCGGAAATAACTATATCCATGGGTTGGTGTCACGTATTATTGCAATAGTAGTATAAGTATCCTAAGACCTGAGATATTTGTTCCTTATATAGGCATTACTATACTTTGGGTCATACTTATTCATACCCTAGCGATCAGAATGATACGGGTGATTATGGATATGGTGATGATCATATGTTGGTAAGCCGAGTAGTCAACATGGGATTTATCGCTCCTAATATACTGATATAATGGGAGATGTAAATTAGGGCCCCTTAATAAAGAGACACACTTATAAACCTTTGATAAGAGTATAAGATTGATAGATAGAGTTTCTAGTCAATCTTGATACATAATGGCCAAGCGGTGTTCTTCTTGAACAAGTCTAATTCTAGGATAGCTATGACTATTACATGAGTTGACACTTAATCCAAGCTCAATAAACTAGATGGTACTTAACCTTATGGAAGGAGTGTATTGTATTAGTTACTACTGTAGAACCAGATCAAGTCACAAGCGCGTGACGTTCCAAGTATCGGGGGAACATATGCCTTTGCTAGAAAGCCCATTTGATCGTCTAGAGCTATAAAGTTCCGTATATGTCTGGAACATTGAGCCTAAAGGTTCCCAGATGGGAAGCTAACTTTAGGTGAACCTCTAACATCTCAATACTTTAGGATCCTATGAGGTCACACACTTTGGGTCTTTACCGGACTAAGTAAAAAACCTATAGACTGGGTCTATGCTGAAAATATTTGTTTGTTGAAATCGTTAGAAGAATTATTAATTGGTTGGACCAAAGTAATAATTAAAGGAAATAAATAGAAAAATAGGGAAAAATGCATGGAGTGGAGCAAGAGAATTTTTCCCGTTGCGAGTGGGCCCTAAACGAACAAGGGATGTTTGAAGTGGGGCCTGCATGGCTGCCCCGCGAGTTAAAAAGCTTGTGGGCTGCTAACGCGTGGGGAAATCCCTCTGGTGATAATGGGTTGCAGGTCCACAAGCGTTGCCTAATGCAGTGCTTGGGCATAGCGCACGGGCTACGCGCAAGCTCACAAACGGTACAAGGTAAGCTCGCTAGGGTTTGCCTTGTGGAGGCAGCCGCGGGTTAGCTCGTGGGTCCAAACTATCCACGTGGCTAACCCGCATGTGGGATGGGAATATTCCCATCTCACATAGAGTTTTAGGGGGAGTCTAACACTCCCCCTTTTCCCTATATATAGGCCTCCCATTCTCTTTATTTCACACACTTCAGCTTAACTTTTTTTTCTTAGTTTGACATCTCTTTCTTCGTTCGTTGTGCGAGATCCTTCATGAGTTTCCCCAAACTATGAAGAATTTCTTTAGAAGGCTCTTTCTATTCGAAGAGAGCCTTCTTAGTTTATATTTTTGGGTTGGTGTTCGAGCAGTCTAGCAGTTGTTGTCTACTAATGGGTTCTACCTCTACGAGGTTTTGGTCGGTGAAGATTCATGTGGATCAATCATAGAGGCTATCCTAGTTTGGAGACTAATGCTAATGAAGTTCTACCGAATTGCTCTAAGGGAACGCGCATCCAAAAGAGAAAGAGAAGCACGTGTCAACTGGTAACGTCCTAAACTTAGATGCTAGTTTTCTTTTATAAGTTTTATAAACCTATTAGCATTTATGGAATGTTTTAACTTAGATTATATCAATCATGGCATGCTTAGGAGATCCTTTAGGTTAATTTTAAGTTTTGAAATTCCGCCTCGTTATGTTGCATGTTCAATACTGTCTTAATTAACCAGCACTTTCATGGAGAACTTCTTTGATAACCATGACTTAACTTTCTGAAGGAAATGAACATCATTTCCTGTCAGCAATATGTCATCAACATATAATACAAAGAAAATGATCGCACTCCCACTAGCTTTCTTATATACATGGGGCTCATTAGCATTTAACACAAAACAATTTCTCGGATTATCTCATCAAACCTAATATTCCAACTCCTTGATACTTGCTTAAGTCCATAAATGGACTTCTGCAACTTGCATATTTTCAAACCATCCTTGGATATAAAACTCTCGATTTGTGCCATATATGCATCCCTATCCAGATTCCCATTAAGGAATGCCCTTTTCACATCCATCTGCTAAATCTCATAATCGTAATGAGCGGCGATGACAAGGAGTATCCTAATAGACTTTAGCATAGCCACCGGTGAGAAGGTTCATCATAGTCAGTGACATCTTTTTTACTATAACCTTTTGCAACTAGCCTTGCTTTATAGTTAATTACATCACCATCCATGTTGGTTTTCTTCTTGAAAATCCACTTGCATCCTATGGGCTTAATCCCACTTAGAGCATCAATCAAGTTTCAAACTTGATTTTCATACATGGAGTCCATCTCTGACCTCATGGCTACAAACCATTTGTCAGATTCTAAGCCTTCCATTGCCTCCTTGTAAGTCTTAGGTTCATCATCTTCCATAAGGAAGAGATGTTTATCATTAGTGATGAGAAAACCGTATCGCTTTGGAGCGATTGGAGCCTGACCTGACCAACACAATGTTAGCATTATAATAGGCTGTTCCATGCTTACACTTTCTTATATAATGGGCATAGAAACAATCACTTGATTATTTGTTTGATCTTCTTGAGTGCTTAACTCAGGATTGCTCCCACTAGCTTTCGTAAGTATATGCTCCCACTAGCTAGTTTCTTACCGTACCACAATTTGTATGGTGTTTAATCAACTGATTTAGAGGGAGCTCTATTCAGAATATAAATTGCGCTCTCAAGTGCATAACCCCTAAAGGATCTACTGAGTTCTTCTTGGCTCATCATGGACCAAACCATATCAAGTAGGGTTCGATTCCTCCTTTTTAACACTCCATTGTGTTGAGGTGTATAAGGCTATGTCCACTAGGATAAAATACCATTATCCCTTAGATAATCCTAAAACTCTTGGCTTTTGTATTCACCACCTCGATCAGATCGAAGTGTCTTGATACTTTTCCCAAGCTGCTTCTCTACTTCAGTTTTGAACTCTTTAAATTTCTCAGAACTCTCAGACTTGTGCATCATAAGGTACAGATAACCATATCATGAGTAATCATCGATAAAGGTTATCAAGTAGATGAAACCCTCATGTGTCTTAACACTCATTGGACCACATACATCGGAATGTATTATATCAAAAGTACTAGTGGCATGTTGACCCTTTCTTTTGAAATGTTCCTTAATCATCTTCCCCTTTAAACAAGGTTCACACGCACCATAGGATTCCCATTCCATTGGGCCCAAGTCACCTCATTTGTATAACTTAGTTAAGCGAATCTTTATATGGCTTAGACGTCAATGCCATAAGTATGAGGATTTCTCATTATCCAATCTTGATTTCTTAACAATGTTCTTATTTAGAATTTTAGTTTTAGTATCTAGAACATAAATGCCATCATATCCCTCTATTACTAAATGCGTAAGTAGTAATATAATAGCAATTTTTCAAGAATAAAACTAGGCCACTAAGCAAACAAAGGCTATATGTCCCTACAACTGTTGCAGCAACCCGTGCTCCACTTCCAACTCTTAGGTCCATTTCCCTCTTTGCAAGCCTTCTACTATCCTACAACCCCTGCATAGAAGTACAAATATGAGTACAACAACCAATATCCAATACCCATGTAGACTCATAGGGAACCGTAGAGAAACTCTCTATCTAATTTGTTGTCAAGAATTGAGTGAAGATTTATGTTCGGATTCATTGTTCAACCTAGATATAAGATAGAATTTGTTTAGACATTAGTATATGTACATGCATTTAATATAAGGTCTTTAATTAAATACATAATTCCTACGCGACATTCAAATAGCCCATTCTATTTAAATTCTAGAATATTTGGTCGAACCAATTTTTCCTGAGTAGGTAGCATCCATAGCCACCTATCATGACCCCCACTGTAGCAGGTCAAGCCATAACAAGTAAACCATAGTTGGAACTCGTCCATTTACATCCAATGCAATTGCTAATCCATTTGAGTTCTCTTTCTCGAACATGCGTACCCGATTGTACGACTCCTCAAATGTGTCTCTAATCTGGCATTAGCTCCAATGATATGGACAACTAACCCATTTTGGTTAAGGCATTAACCTCATATAGTCTTATGACCAAACACATGTTAAGGGAAAGCATGTTGTACATGTCCTTACATCCGTTAATAAGGTTCGTATCATGACTTATGATGGGAAGACAATCTACCGCCTTAATATTGTTGTAGGAATTTTGTTGGTGTCGCTGGTCTCGCCCTAGTCTAGGTCTTATACGATGGATATGATTATGATACTAATAATTCTTGGCTATTTGGAATTATTAACTCTAAGGGAGCATGCTCAAGATTGGTATATCATAATCATTCCATTATGCCAAGACTCCACAGAGCATGCAAAAAAAACAAGATCCATGTTTAAGTTCTTGCACTTATGTCTATAAGTTTTAATTTGGTCCATCATTCCCTTGCTACACTTCGTGCAATTTACTCATTTTTCTCCTTTATTCCTTTTAATTATTAATTTGGTCCAATCAAACAATAATTCATCTGACAATTTTGACATCCTCAATATTCTCGGCATAAACCCAGTCTATAGGTTCTTTACTCATTCCGGTAAAAACCCAAAGTGTGTGACCTCATAAGATCCTGAAGTATTAGCTGCTAGAGGTTAACCTAAACTTGGCTTCCCATTCAGGAACCTTTAGGCTCATTGTTCCAGACTGATATGGAACTCGATGACTCTAGACGATCAAATGGGCTTTCTAGCAAAGGCGTATGATCCCCTGATACTCGGAACATCACGTGCCTGTGACTTGATCCGGTCCCGCAGTAGTAACCAATACAATACACTCTGTCCATTAGGTTAAGTAAAATCTAGTTTATTGAGCTTGGTTTAAGTGTTAGCTCATGTAATAACCGTAGCTATCCTAGAATTAGACTTGTTCATGAAGAATATCTCTCGGCCATAATGTATTAAGATTGATTAGAAACTCGTTTTATCAATCTTATACTCTGATAAGAGGTTTATGAGTGTGTCTCTTCAACAAGAGGCCCTAAGGTACATCTCCCATTATATCACTATATCTGGAGCGATGGATCCCATCTTGACTACTCGGCTTACCAACATGTGATCATCACTATACCCGTAATCACCCGTATCATCCTAATCGCCAAGGTATGAATAAGTAAAACCCAAAGTATAGCAACTCCTACATAAGGTAACCAGTATCTTAGGTTTGAGGATACTTGCACTGCTACTGCAATAAGACATGATACCAACACATAGATATAGTTATTTCTGAGTGCCTATCTTATAGCGATCTCCAATGTATTACCCGAATACATTCATGTGTTAACTCAAGGTACCACCTTCATTTCGTGAGATCGGCTGCTTGGATTTAATCCAAGGAGTAAGCCTACACATGCTAGTCTTTACGCTTCATTGATGTCCAATCTCAATGAAACTATAACTAGGGATATTAGACTATTCATAGTAACACGTACGTGCAATTCTCACACCACATAGCTCCCACTATATCCTTGCATTTTTACACTATGAAGTAGCCACAAACTTTGTCTTATCAATGCGCATATATAATACCACATATATATGATACCAGCAAGATACATAAATTAAACAAAAGCACTGATAAATAACAAAGATATCTTTATTAATAATAATAATATGAAACTATTTGTACATTATAACTAATTAAGATATATCACCCTAATTGCCTTTAGGGCATTCATCATGTCTAACAGGAATATCATACACTCTAAGCCCATCATCAGTAGCTTTCTAGTCTAAGATTCCCTCATCCAACAGTTGTTGAACCTAATTGAGGTTCAAGTAGGGGGAAGAGTAGCTTGAACTCGCGCTTCAACAGTTTCGGCAAATTGAAGTTGGGGGCCGGTACTATGCGAAAGAGTCCCTTCGCTAAATTATTGGGAGCGAGCTACGGTGACTGCAAGAATAATAATAGGTTTCCATTTAGTCCTAGCCATACCTACAATATACAAAAAAGTTTGAAATAAGAATTATGAAGATCCTTACCACCCTTAGGAGTAAGATCCGTATAGATGATCTCGTCATTTCCCATCCAGCAGATTATGATCACGCTAACCAAGCAGGTACTCTACAACCTTCTAGTGAACTCCCGGGCAAATCCGCTGAACAATACCCACCTTATGGATCCTGTCAAAGTTCAGCTCCTCCAGCACTTGCCAAGATGAAGGATCAACAGACCGAAAATTCCACTTTGTGTGGAATGGAAATTCGCCATCTTTAATGGCCCCTCTATTCTAGCCGGGATGACACGTGGCCTTAGATAAATAAAAAACCACTTATCCTTGAAGTCTTGGACATGAGATAATTTTCCCAGGGCTTCGGCATGCGTTCCTTGGTGCTCCCCTAATATACGAATGCCTCAGCATGCTTCACCTTGGCCTAAAGAACTACTAAAACACTAGCCCTGTTAGCTTGAACCCTAGGTTTCTGCACATCCTCGCTAGAGTTGCTAGCATGATCCAATCGTTGGGATGCAATTGCCAGAACAAAGTGTGAACTCCCTCAACACATCCACTATGCCCTCGATAAGAGGAAATAGAATTCCCCATTGAACTTGTTGAATAAAGACCGACACATACTTCTCTTCATCATGGCATACACATCTTCGACCTCCCACTGGGTAATAGTGGAAGGAACATAGCAATCAGTGTTCTCCAACAGTGCATTTGTTAAAGCCTCTACTTCATCAGCCACTACAAGGCGGCGAGCGGCGGAGCTAGAGCCACTACCTGAAACTATCGCTAGTGGAGGCGAAAGAGCTTGAGAATGCGAGGAAGTGCCATCAAGTTGACCACCACGAGAGGAGGACCCACCATGAGAATTGATAGGTAAGGAAGTTCCATTTCTTCTTGGTGAGAGCGGTGAGATCTTGGAATAAAAGCCTAGAATCCATTGAGTCACTTGACATGATGGGAAAAAATATACCTTACGAAGAAAAGGAAATTGAAGGAAAGAGGAACTTAAAGAAAGCAAGTGAGTAAGGAAGCTTACCGAAGAAAAATAAGGAAGTTGACAAAGCTTCAAAAATATCATCGGAAAATGAGAGCTTTAAAAGAAATGCTTAGAGTATAGGAGCGAGTAAAGGTTTGGAAGGAAGAATGGCAAGCTTTATATAGACTGAAAATAGTTATCAAAGATGAACGATTGTGATTCAAAATTTAAATTAGGAGTAAACGGTTATGATTAAAAGAGAGCGAATAGGTACGAATTCAAAAAGGAGCATAAACAGTTAAACTTTCCCGAATAATCAAAACCGATGCAGTGATGATGGAAACCCAAGGGACAGATGCATTCGAGATGTCCTTTCGCATCTCGCTTTCAACACAACGCGTAGTAAGAGCGTGTGAATATCCACCCAAGCGGTCTTGAAAGAGCTTTAAAACACCTAAGGGGGGACTCCTGATATCATCCATCACTCCCCGACCGAAGCACTCACCGAAGGGAGATCCTAGTGGGCCCGCTAAACTGTCACCATACCATTAAGTCAAATAGGGAGGTCACATGATATTTAAGGAAAGTTAGACTTCCACAGAGCTACTTAATGATAAAGTGGGTTTGATGTGACATTTGGCAGCCTGCCAACACGTAAGGATCCACCTTTTATGGGACCCACCTCCAATGATTTTTCTTCTCCTTATAAATACCCACAACTCTGGGCATTAAAGGTACATTCTCTCTACTACATTTATGGCTCACCTTATTTCCTCACTTGTTTCAGCATTGGAGGGTCTTCGTTGAAATCCCGGTTAAAGGCTTATTTTGCAAGAAAAGGAGGAGCATGCTAAGACAGAGAACGGAATCTAGCCAGAGTTGATACCAGTGAGCATCGGTAATCCTTCAAATTTGTCTTTCACATTCTCTGTAAAAAGCTTGGGTATCCTCTTTAACCGTCTTACTGAATTTCTCGCTATCTTCGGAATCAAACATCTGAATCTACGAAGCTTTCACATTTCTCTTCTTATTTTTTTTCCTTTTCAATATAGAAAATTTTCAATTTTGTAGATCTAATATTTGAGAGGGTGAAAAGGAAAGGAGTTAAATCATAAATGTTATTTAGTATTGAAAGAGAGAATTGAAGCTTTGAATCTTGAAATGGTGAATTGATTTTAGACTTAAAACAAGTGAAAAAATGAAGAAAGTTATAAATTTCCGAAGTTGCCCCCGATCATTAATGGTGTTAAGAAAAATTCCTCGATTTAATAAAATTTGAAACCATAGTCCACCGTTTGAAAAAAAATAACACAATTTCATTTTGATAATTAATGTGTGAAACCACATAGCTTGTTTTTTAAGTTAAGTTTATTCTTAAAACATTCATAACAAAATGAATTTTTTTTTAAAATTATTGAAAGTGTTTACATATAATTCTTAAACAATATGGTTAAATTATAAGAATGTTGAATAATTTAAATACCTTATGGAACATTATTTTTTTGATTAAAAATATTTTTTATCCTCTGTTTGCTAATGTTTGAAATCATAGATATTCTTTTGCAAAAAAATAGTTCACAAAGACATTTTTGCAAAACAATCAAACCACGGTGCATGTTTTATGAATTTACCCAAATAAAAAATCTTTCTTTCAAAACTCTATGGCATAGCAAATTACCTATAAGATGGAGGATCAAATGTATCAAGATCCCCCCTCCCTAAACTTGCATCAGAAGTCTCTCTGATCTTTCAAACGTTTCAATTAGTCCCTTGATCATGGTAAATGTGTGTTAATTTGCCCTTTGAAATGTCATGTGTCACCGTCAACTTCTAGTTGGAAAGAAAAATTACACCTTTAGCATGTTAAACCTACCGGAATTCGACAAGTGATGTTGAGGGTACAAGTTGACCCACTTATACTAAGTTCAGTAGTTAATTGGAACTTTTATAAGTTTATGATCGCATGCGACAAAATTGTCAAATTTATTGGTATTGATGCATTTTTTTTTATTGAGTTTTGAAGTTTTATGTATTAAATTTTGTTTTGACCAACCATTTTAAGTAGCACCTAGCTACCAATTGAGTGCTTAATTTGTGAACGTTCAAAATAGAGATTGGAGGTCCTAGATTCAAAATTCAATCTCTTTAAAATTTCATATTCCTTAAAAAGTAAGTACCATCTTGCTCGGAATTTTTTTATTTATTGAGTTCTGAAGCTTCACAACTATATATTATGAATCATTCTGTTTTAGGTGATAAAGTCAAACTCAAGAAATTGCGCTATTCAAGCAAAAAGAAAAGTTAATTAGGCATATCTTGTTTGACTTGTAAACCTATTAAAGTAGAGCTACATTAATGCAAATTTGGTTCCTCTACTGAATAGACATATCAAACAACAAAATAAATGAAGATTATGCATGGCAAAAAAGGAGTAACAGCAAAACTGATTGTTACATAATAAATTTTACAACCTTAACAAATGAATAATGATAGTACGTAGGAAATCATATTACATAGTTATATGGTGAGAAGAACAACATAAATCAAATTTCTTCAGTAAAAATTTTGAAAATGAAATCGCGAAAACGCCTTGAATACTGCTTAGGATCGACAGCGGAAATGGAAGTAGGATCGTATTGGATGGACTTGTAAGCGTGCTCAAGTTTCTTGCTAATATCATAATCTTGAAGAATGTCAATGATACCAAAAAACATGATGACATCATAGTATTCTCTAGTGGGTTCACCAACAAGTGCATATTCCATTTGATTTCTTCTTATTGTTCTTTCAACTCTTGCTGGCATGTTTACTCCCAATCTTATAAGTGCCCACCTGCATCCTCAACACAACCACTTCAATACATTAGGCGTTTCAAAGCTACGTATTATATAGGCCTTATTGTTTTCTTTTTCTTGGACATCAAATCAATCCAAAGTATTCAGTTCAATTAAGCTCTATGTAGTTATAAATTCACAATAAATTAAATTCAGTTTAGTTCACAAAAATTCAAGAGAACATGGTCAGATAGTGTAGTAGGAGGGCTATGATAGAGTCTAAGGCTAAGGAAAAGCCTTGACTCCATGAAAGAGTTACAATATTAGCTATATATGTGTGGCTTCATTTACAAATAATAAAAGTTTTTCTTCAGAAAAAAAATAAAATAAAAGTTATTATTGAACATTACCTATGTTTTTGTTATAAACTATTTCTTGACATTATATGGCCTCTTTAATCCAGATGTTTGGTGTTTGTCTAATTACCGAGTAAACCTTTACTGATAATTATGGAACTTTCTAAATTAATATATATGGTAAATGACCAATTAAACATTTTAACTTTCTATAGGATTATTACTTTGGTATCATCTGGTCGTTCAAATTCGCATTTTGCTAACTAGTTTTGATATGAAATGCAGAAGAAAATAAATAAATAAATAAAAATCAAGAATCATATGATGCTATTTGTTTAAGTTACTATGTTCATGACTTCAATCGCCAATTTAATTATCAGTTTAACTGATTTTCTTCTTTCGTTTTGTAAGAACTTTATGATTTTTTCTTTTCATCTTTAATAATATTTGGGTGTGGTGTTTTCATCGGCGTAGATGGAATCCCCAATTAATATGTAACTAATTAATTTTGTGAGGTATTTGGACACACACACATATATATTGTAATCAAGAATTACTAGTATTAATAGTATTACCTATTAGGGTCAAGAAGGAGATCATCCATGTCTGCTCTTGAAAGACGAGGAGCTGAATCAATATCAATTTCACCTGTATACGTACATAAGTTCATTATTATTCATTGTTATTTTTCTCGTTGAACATTAATGGAAAATAGTTGCATATAGAAAAATTAATCAACCATAAACTTATATATTTACTTATAATCGATTGAGTTTGAAGCATTTTAGAATATACGTATCTTTCTATTTGAATTTTTGAAGTGTGTCTAATATAAATTATCATGTAACACATCAATTTAATGCAATAATGCTCAAGGAATAATTTTTTAAAAAAAAAGAAAGGATACATATATATAAAAAAACCTGGAGTGCGAGAAGCAGCAGGAATGAGTTCACCATTAGAGGCAACTTCTCTAAAGTGAAGACCAACTAGCAAACTATAGTCCATTATCCTTTCTTGTTCTAGAAACTCACAATCTCGATCCACTTGCCTGTTTAATTTACTCAAAATATTAATTACCCTTGCATATCTCATATAAAAAAAACTAAACAAGTTTAAAGAGGGCCGATTATGAAGTTGGCAATTTCGATCAGCATATATTTTGAATTTATAAAAATTTTGATTTCCACCTAATTTGACAAAAATGTAAAAGTTTTCCTTTTATTGATCACGTGATTATAAGGATAAACTTTGAAAACATGTCATATGATTTAACTATTTTACAAAAGAAATGTTTTTGTAGAATTTTCTTTTCAAAAAGATAGTTGTGATTTCAAAAGTAAAAAAAATCACATGTTCGGGTTTACATTTGAGTAAGGTGAGATGGAGATTTTAATTTATATTATTGCGAACCCAATGAAACAATTTTTTTTTTAAAAAAAGGAAACAATATTTTTTCATTAAAATCAACAACATAATAAAATGTATTTAAATCAATTCAAAATTTATAAAATTCGACCATATTATAATTTTTGGAAAATTTCAATTTGTTATAGTTTTTAAATATATCTTCACACTTTAATTTTAAAATATATTTTTACTCAAACAATTCTGAAATTTATTATGAATGTGTATTGTATTTTTTATTAACTAGACTACAAAGTTTCGGTTCAAAGTCAATAAGATTACCCTTGTTTATGAAATAATTTTAAATTAGGGGATCCTTTTTGTCCATTTTTATTAATTTTTGAAATCACAAGCATCATTTGGAAAAATAATTCACAATGACCATTATGCAAAACAATCAAACAACATAGTATGTTTTTAAAATTTACCCTTGTTATAAATATGTGTACTTCTATTTATTCAAGTTGAAAGGTTAATAGGACACTTTTAACAAATGTAAGAAGAAAATGGATGTAATTTGCTAATTTTAACAAACTAACTTGTGGTCAGGCTACATGTCTTGCCGTGGGAATATAGGGATCAAAGAACCCTATCGGAGATTACGAGTTGTTTTGGTGTGCTTTTAAATTACGGGTAATAAAGCAACGACGAAAGGGAACTTCGGGATCAATGAGCGAATCCTGGTGGATATTGACTCATATGCATCTTTGCCGCAAACTGTAGGTGTGGAGAGACAACGCCCGGAGATTTGGAATACGAAAATCCTCCAAAATTGTCCAGAATCTGTAGTTCAGTTTGTCACTCACTTTTTGAATGCAGGCTAAATAAGAAACCAGTGGAAGAACAACATCCCGCCAAAGGAAAGAATCAAGAGCAGCCTAACCTAGAACATTTTACTAGAAATGGGCCAAGGCAACAGCGATTTGAGGAACGTAACACGAATACTTCCCAATTGGGGGATAGTGGGACACCTTCGGTCCAGGAGCGATTTGAAATGTTTGAGGGTAAAAATGGACGTGCACCACAAAAGAATTGACAACTAATGACAAGCGACTGAGGAAAATCTTGATTTTATTGTCCTTAAATTACACTTGTATAAGTAATATAGAGGACGACTTTACTTGTGGTCTCGTATTCACTTTTTATTAGTAATTGGGGACAGTTTAATTTAAAACATATAGATTAAATAGGTATTTAATTAATTGTTGGGGACAAATTTGAATGGATTCACATAAGCGTATTCCCTTCATCGAAGTAAAGAGTTCAACATTCCTCATTTTCCTTATACTTTTCAGTGAACCTATTTGAGAAGTCGAGATTCTAAACTAGCCTAGGAAAAACCCTTGCCACCTCCCTCTACGTTAGGATGCTCCTGATATATAGATAATGGGATTGAGAAATATTTGATTTTGTGTTATTGATCTGTAGAAAAATAAGAAGAGTTTTTGTTGTAACTTAGTTACGATTCCCGCTAATTAGCTAGCTTCTAGATTCTTCTAGTAGGTCTGACTATATGAGCCTTAGAAACTGATTGTCATCTCATGTTGATTGTGATAAATTGAAAAGAAAGAGCTCTCTTCCCCTTTTGTTTCTATCTTTCTCTGCCTTAATTTCTCAGTATTTACTCCCCCGTTCCTATATCCCTTTCTATTTTTGGCCAAATTTAGATCAATTTCAGGTGACAACAATTTTACTCGTATCAAGTGGTATCAAAGCAACGATTCTCCGACCTAGTTCAATACTTAGTTCCTATCGATCTTATATTTTTGATGGATCACCATGACTATGAGAGCTTATGCAAGGACTCAAAGATATAATGGATAAGCATACAAAGCAACTTTGTGAAGACTTGAAGACATGCTTTTCACGAGGATTTAAATAAGTTGAAGAAGAGTCTGTGGTTTTGATTTTGGATTAAGCAAATGAATCTTTAACTCAGTTTATGTGTTTCGATTCACCTGAAGAATGCACTATGATGAAAAAGAAATCACAGGAATTGAAAGAAATCGCATGATCTGAGAGCTATTGGACATATTTGAGCTCTAAATACAAAGATAAAGATGAGTTGAATAATGAGGACAAAGATGAAGAGAATGATGAAGGATCTGTGCTCAACTCTCACTTTGCAGATTATCATTTAGAGCTTCCGCCTCCAATTGCAGAAGAAGATGAAGTAAAAACAAAAGAAAAAGTTGAATTGATTCCTTTTGATTTCCATAAAGGTGATAATGCTACTGATTTTGTACTTGCTCCAATCTCAATTGGTTTCCTACATGAGCAATCATTTCAAATATCATAATCGATCTAGCTTTTTATTTCGAGTTCAATAAAGAAAGCTCAACTTTACAACTTTTGAATGGTAGATGGTTTGTGTTCAATTTTGTGATTAAGGATGAGTTCAAGCTTCATGTTGATGAATGGTACCAGTTGTAGTTTATCGACAAGGATTTGCCATTTTAGACACCACAAACTACTTTGTAATTGCTGCTCTGAAGATTTCTTCGATTGCAGTTGTTATTGCAATTGCTTTACATAAGAAGTCCATTAATAGAGGTTTATTGAACCTTGAGGTTAAGGTTCTTAAGGCTTTGATTGGGAGTAAGTTTTGAAAGAATCATAAAAGAAAAGAAACGAAGAGATGGAAAAATAAGGGATGATAATTGATGAAAACCTAAAGGATTGAATATTTTTGTGTTTGGGAAGAAAGAATGGCTTTTTAAAGGAGAGTACATGTAAACTTACTTGAATGCGCCTCATTAATAAACATATTTATAAATAAACTAAAATAAAAGGGTTGAAGTGATAAATGCATATAACGTTAGATCCCACCAAATTGGTAAGATCAAAAATAAGGAAAGAGTTATATTCGGGAGTAAAGTGCTCCCTTGATTTCTAGTCAAATTCTGTTCATATTTTTATCCCAAGTAAGGGAAACTTTTGATGAGTGTATAATTACACTTATTATCATGACATTTTCAATCATAAAATGATATGATTTAGAGTCATTTTATACTTTGTATAAAAGATTTCACGTGGTATGTAGTTGTTTTTTATACAAATGCAGAAACTAGGTAAATCTTGGGAGTAAAATGATCAAAAGTGGAATTCTATGTGAAAAGAGTGAAAAATGTGCAAAAAGATGCATGGAACACAAGAATTTGGCTTAAGATCGAAGTTGTCAAAGATCGGCAAAGTTGCAAAGAAGAATCATGAAGAAACAACATTTCACGATTGTGACACCTATGCGCGATCGTGACTTGTCACTCTTCATAAACAGAAAACTACTAACCAATGTTCACAATCGCGACATGTGATTCACAATCCCGACTTGTGATGGTTATTGGTTATATCTTTTCAATTACCAACCACCGGATAAAAACGATCAACCACCATCAACTACAAGACAAAAAGACACCTTTTGGAAGTTAACCAATCATGAAATGGTACCTTCCATTGTGGATAAGGATAAGACTTTGTATCCATTCACAATGAAGTGATGCAACACTTCGCCAATGGATACGACTCTTCGTTTGGATAGACGCAACCCTTCGTACTCTATAAATAGGGTTCAAACTCAACCATTTTCACAGGTAGTGGTGCATGGCATGGTAGATAAAGAAAACGTGTGTGTATAAATAGAGAGTGAAAATAGTATAGATTTTACTAAGTTCAAAGTCTTAGCGAGAAAAATGTATAAGTGATTCGATTCCTATTTCGATCACTATACTTCTACACAAATTCGAGCGTTTGTTGTATGAGTGTAATTGCAAAGCACTTATCAATAAAAGTTTTCATTCTTCAACATTCTTTTATTCGAAATTCACAAAGAATAGCATCATAGCGGAGGTTCTGTACGAGTCGAGATCGAATTCAAAGTAGACGCAGGAATTGCGGGAATTGACGACTCCCATTAAAGAGTGGATACGGTTTGATCAACTTTAGCTTTCACTTGCATACCTTACAACTTTACTTTGTTTTCTGCTTATGCTTTCTATTTCGAAGTTTATGATATGT
>CATIWQ010302445.1:0-37054 GCA_949673415.1 Euphorbia schlechtendalii
ACACGGGTATAGCTCCACCCAAATCCACCCACCTTTCCAATCAGGCAGTATAATTTTCTCCATTTCCATCCCCGCGGATGAAAATTTTCTGGTTTTTCTCCCAAACTCATCTATTCGGATACCACGGGTTTCGGATAATCCCCACCCCATTGACATCCCTATCCGTGATTGTGTTGAGAATTGATGTATATATATTCCGTGATATTATATTTACACATATATACTTGTTCTGGGCTTGGGGTTCAGGCCTGTATAATAAATTGTTCATCCAAAACCATCCTATGAGTGCGGGCATGGACTAGCCTCGCAGGCACGTACCCAAGTCTAATTTTAATTAATAAGAAATTGTTTGTTATTAATTTCAAGAACTTTTCGAGATGACAGCACAGGAGTGAATTTCGTAAAATCATCATGTTCGTCACTTACTTTTGGCATAACAACATTTTGAGAACTTTAATCATTTATTTCCATACAAACCCCAACCAAAGCTTTCAAAACGCTTTCGTATTCTACCAAAAGTAGCATAGTGACATCATTACACGCAAAGAGCTAGACATATTATTAGTTGTTGAGAACGCCAAGTATGATTTTCCTATTCTGCTGCTATGCAGGCATAATACTCTACAAAGCAGATTGGAAAATCATCTCCGCCAGTTCCTGCAACATTACATTGCAACAGCTTATCAGAGCATCCAACATCATGAACTATCTTACAAAGTTATTGTTAGTACCTGCTTAGCAGAAGGAACAACTGCTTCTCCCCACTCGATGGCTTTCTTCTCAAGCAATTCAAAGTCGGCCACACCAGACTGATGAACAATGCATTATTATTTGTAATCATGCATCACAAAGAAAGGAAAAGAGTGCACTGAAAATCATGTTACCTCTATCAGTGCTCCAATATCTGAGTCGAAACTCTGATAACGCTTGCGTACAAGATCAGACAAAGAACCATCCTTCATTTCGCATCAACTTAAGTAATCATTTCTCAACATCAGTTAAAATAAAAGATATGGAAATGTGAAAAGCAACCCTCACCTTGATTAGGGCAGCAGCATTTCGAAGTCCACGAGCCAAGGTATCCATTCCTCCAATATGAGCGATAAACAGGTCCTCAACATCTGTACTCTCTCTTCGCCTGATTTTATCAGATCAACAGTTATCATTACAGATATATATATGTGTGTGTAACTTGCACAGATAAAAGATAAAAAGGCAATCTTCAAAAACATTCCTTGTAGTTTGACCGTTTTCCAAAATGGTCCTTGTGGAAGTTTTTTTTACGAAAAGGGGACTCGGGTTTCAAAATTTTGCAAACGAAGGAAAATCTTTTTTTTTTTGTTAAAAATAATTGTGTTACATAAGGTACATTAATCAACTTGAATTTTCCTTTATCTGCTAATTTTTGAAACCACAAACACCCTTTTGCAAAAAAAATATATATATTCCACAGGAAAGTAAAACAGTCAAACCACGGTGTATGATTTGAAGTTTACCCAAGGTAATATATTATTATAGAAAACAAATTCGAAGAAACTAACAATTTAGCATCAAAATTGAATCCTCCTGGTGCCAATCCTCCCTACATGAAACAAAAGTGAACCAGATAAAGTTGATCCGAAACATAATGGTATTTGAATATTACAGCAAATTTAGACTATAGCCTTACATTTTTAATTACGCTGAGCATAACCAGAGTTGCTTCGGCAATATCAGTCATGAATTGATCTGTATCCCATCCTGTATATAGAGAATATAGTGACATTATTTTACATCACTCGATTCCAAGTTCTTTGATCATTTGCATAAAAAAATGACGAAAGTTTTGAAAGGGTCAAAATGTTGTTGATTATCTTACCAATCTGAGGATCACCAGTGTTTGCATCAATATTTCCTAGCAAACCGTTGATTCTTGCAGTTTCAAGCTCGTGATGACAGCTGTTGAATGCAAAAAATAATTAAAGTTTGTAGCAAAAAGTATTTGTGAATTACAATCAAACATTATATAGATGGCATGTTATATACCTATGACCAGAAAGAGTGGCATGGTTGCATTCAATGTTGAGCTTAAATTCTCCTGCAAAAGTTAAGTAAAATACAAAGTTAACAATCTATCAATAAGTAAATCGGAAATACCAACAAGATCCATTGAGACTAAATCATGACAGACTCGTAGTACTACAATTTTTTCAAGGATGATTGAACTTGCCAAGCTATCAATTACAATAGAGAGGTGGTCCATTATATGATAAGGTACTAGATGAACAATTATCAAAACTGTACATAACTAATAGGTTAAAAAAAGTGTACAGTGACATGACAAAGCACACAGAATTTGTCCAATTTTTAAGAATAAATCATCTGCTTAGTATTTTCAAATATACAGTTGGATAGTAGCCATGTGAACATAGTTTTAAACAGAGTCTACAAGAAAACTATGTTATCCCATTGCAATTCAGTTGCCCATTGTTTGAACATCTACCATTTTAGACGGAATTGAATTCATTTTATGCAGTAGATTTGTAAATTTTCAACATAAAATGAAATGATCTGATACCCCTAAAACATTAGGGTCCCAAACACACCCTTAAACTGTAATGTACCAAGAGAAAATGATATTTCCTAAAGATCCAGGAATGAGAAATGCCCATATTATACACATCAACATCTCCAAATGACAAATTTCACAAGTAGAAAAAAATTCTTCAAATAGATTGGATGTTCGCTTAGTTGCCACTAACTCCCTCCAGTTTTTTGTCACATGACTTTCCAGGTTTATCTTTGTCTTTTAATAATTTATAAGACATTTCACATGCACTTTTGCCCTTTTTTATTCAATTTGAGCCAACAGAGATTCTTAATCATTAATGCTAACAATCCTACATTAGGCTGTAATAGTATAAAAGGAGAATTTTCTTATGGTGAGTCAAAGTTTAGGAGGGCTGCGTAGAGGGTAAATCAATTATTTTAATACTCTCTCTTATTAATAAATAATTGATCTTGAATAACAAAAAGCTGATAAATTATACTATTAGAAGAAACTTTTAATCAAGATAAAGCTCCAAGTCTACCTATGAGGCCATATTTCCGCAAGAAATTAGCTGTTGTTGCAGCATCCCAATCATACCTGGCAAATTAACATCATATATAAACACAAAAAGTATTTTAATATATAAAACACGCACACATAATATATAAGATTTATTCATACTGGTGTTTGGTGGGTTCTTGGGGCTTTGGCTCAATTAGCAGAGTTCCTAAGATACAGAAATGGTATAAAAATTAGACATGTTAAACAAAATATTAGTGTCGGTACAAGAAAAATTAAGAAAAACCAAGTAAATTTAGCATTTTTAAAATCGATTTTTGAGACACTTACCATTAAATCCAATCCTATTCTTGTAGGCAACAGCTGCTTCCATAAATCTAGCCTATGAATACAAAAAAATTAGTAAGTTGGCCATTAGGCATACACTTCCTACTTGCACACTCTAATGAATTTGTAGATATGCTTCCTAACTGCAAACTGTAAGACTTGTAGAAACAAGCATATTTTTTATAATTTACAAAAAATACCAAATGATCAAGTTCCCTTTCCATGTCTGTGTTTAAGAGAGACTGGTAACCCTCACGACCGCCCCAGAATACAAAATTTTCGCCGCCCAAGTAATGTGTGACCTGTTGATAAAACTTGTAAATAATGTCACAACTAATAAAACTAGTGAATATCGTCATAACTAACAAAATGTACCTCCATTGCCTTTTTGACTTGAGCTGCAGCATATGCATATACACCTACTTCAGAACTGCAAGGGACAATCCATGTTTTTAAGTCATGAAAACACGACCACATGTACACATTCAACTTTGTAAGAAACAAAGATACCTGGTAGCACCACCATGCATATAACGAGGATGCAAAAACAATTGAGCTGTGCCCCAGAGAGGACGGATTTTAGTTCCCTGCATAGTTAAAAAATTTGAAAAATGCAACCGGAAAAGAACGGGACTTTGTGAAGTGGTAGTATGAAAAAAAATAAAAGCTTCTGGAGTATGATAAAATAAAAGCAGCATCAAGCATATGAGCCAAATAAGCTATTCAAAGCAGTTACACATCCGGCACTGAGTGATTACAGTTACAGAGGTAGATAGTATACTAATCATGTCAACCAGGTGATCTTAAGAATATGGACACAAAAGAGATGATGATTATCAAGAGGCTTTTCATCTATAGTTAGCTTAACATCCCAACAAAGTGAAAATGAAATTTACCAGACAAGCACAATGCTTTTGTCGAGCCATGAAGGATGGACAGACTTCAAGCTAGGATAACATTTCATTCTTGGTGAGAGAAGATAGTTGTTATATTTGAATATACTTTCTATTTCCATTAAGCCCACCAAAATACATAGTGAGTATTCTTGACCCTTAAAGATAGTTCTTTTATTGTCAAGGCTACTATAGAAAACAGAGGGAAGAAAATAATATAGTCCACTGAAGCATATAACATGGTATGCAGAGAAAGGCGAGTTCAATGTCTTCATTCTTATATGTGTGGTGTGGTCCAATTACTTATTATCAAGCAATCTAGTGAGGAAATAGACTTGAAGCTATATACACACATGTACAGCATGAGATATGTAAAATTTAAATTTTCTAAGTTCTAGTTTATTTGCATTATCTTCAGATATAACCAAGCTAAGACAACTGTGTCAAGAAACATCCTGAACATGTGTCTGACCAATCAAATCTCCACTACAGAGTATTTTCTCCTGTGACTGACTGAGATAGAATTTCGCCATGCTGGCGGAGGATTTAATCATTAGTCTTAGGATTAATGTTGGTAGTAATTGTTTTTCTACATGAATACAGCTGTATATTACCCATATGATTTGTCACCTGTCAAAGAAAAGCGACACAATTTTTCTCCATTTTATTACTCAGCTTTGTGCAGTATTAGGTGGTACATATTCTCCACCAGGTTTGTTGTTTTCTCTTCAGAACTCACTCCAAAGTAGTACGTGTTAAGCTAACTGGGGGAAGGGTACAATATGATAGCTTTTGGAGAAATGAACTGTTCTGTTTAGTAAATATGTTCTTAATGATAATTTGAAATTTTAGTTTGTCCATTTACCACTTTAGTAACCAACAAGTTCTCTGCATCAGAGAAGTCTTAAGATATTCATATCATTCTCGTAGTTGAAAACGTAAATTCTAAAAGGTAAGTTTTCCATGGTTTTCTCAGAAATAAGGAGGGTGATAATACTGCTGACCTATTTGGGCACCCTTACTTGACCTTTTTAAGGGTGAAACTTTACCCTCATTGGGCCTTACAGTTTACCCTAACACAATTGTGCCATTTCCAAGGGATGTCATCATTAGATCTGTCAGGAAATACGGCGTAATTGAACAGTTGAAAAAACAATGATACCTGGAGCACTTTAGCAAGGGCTACCAATTCATCCAAGTTTGCATTACTTTCCTGTAACAAGAATAACAGAACAATTACTAAATAGTTGCAGACTTGCAGCTGGAAGATTCGGAACTCGATGATACTGAAGATAATCAAGATAACAGAAACAGTCAAATGAAAGCAAGTAAACTTTTTTAACCCAACTAACTAACCTTAATAGTTTTGCCAGCAGGAGCTATATCTCTGTCATGGAAACACCACCTATCAACTCCAAGCTTGTTTAGAAACTCAAAGTTGGCTCTCACTGCATTACATGTCACAACAAACATATTCTCATATCTTAGCGTGACTTATACAGCCCACCATGTGCATGTCATTTCCTAATGGCCTAATACATAGTTAGCACCCTAAACTTGCCCCAAAAGCCAACTGCCCCCCTCAACTTGCAAAAAAGCATCGGTTTGCCCCCTTTAACTTTAAAAAATGCACCGGTATGCTCCTGAATGCCACGTGCCAACTTCTGGTAGAGAGAGAAAAATAACATATTTAAAAGTAAAACCAACAGAGGCTGACACGTGGCATACAAGGGCAAATTGATGCATTTTTGCAAGTCGAGGGAGTAACGGGGGGGCGTTTGAGAGTTGAGGGTTAGGTTGACTTTTTGGGCCAAGTTCAGGGGGCTAATGATGTATTAATTAGGCATAGTCTAATACTAATTAAACTTACTTCTTCTTTTGGCCATAGCCAATGAATCAGTACCATCCTCCCAAGGCCAATATTTGGTTGGCGCACCAAATGGGTCACCTCCTGTTCCCCGAAATGTATGCCAAAATGCAATGCTGAATCTCATCCAATCCTGCAGCAATATATATAGATTCAGTAACAATTGAGTAGTTAATTTATGGGTTAGGGCACATTAAGAATAATGTAATATTACCTTCATTTTTTTACCAAGAACCACTTCTTCTGCGTTATACCATTTGTATGCAAGTGGATTCTTGCTGGAAGGACCCTGCAAGTAACAATGCATCAATGCATTAAAACCACCAAACTTATGCAAGCATTTTGTTCGGAGGAATTTTGAATATCTAACATTCAAGAAAAAGATTTATTGCCCAAATTTGAATGAAATCAGTCATCAAACCAATGGCATGGTGTCCACAAATAGGACATAAGAGTTTTCTTTTTCTTTTCTTAAAAAATTTTCCATAGCAAACTATCCAAAGAATCTTTACCTCATACTTAATTTCAGGGATTCCAGGGAAAAATTCTCCTTTCCATTCATCTGAATCGCCACAATCATCACTGGGACTAGCAGGGCATGTTGGTGGAGCAGCAGCTATCTGAATGCAAGACAATGAAGAAAAATAAACTGCAAAATATGAGTTCATTTCACCAAACTGAACAAAAAAAAAGGACATAAATCTACTGATAGCCTTACCACTCCATAAGTTACTACATTCAAGAAAAGGATAAGCAATAATATCACTCCACTTCTCATTTTGACCTTGTAATCGAAATTCTGCAAACTAAGAGTTAAGAATTAAAAGGGTTTGCATGAATAAGGAACCTCGGCTCATATAAAGAAAATGTATATTTAAAGAACATATCATGATGTCCTTCAGATTCACCTCCTACATATTACAGTTTTGTCTTGGTAATACTCTGCATATTTTAGTTCATATCCACCCATAATGAAATCAGAGTTCATGATCGTTTCAATTTAACAGTAGCAAATTGCAATAGTAAATTCTCAAGATTTTTCAATTTCGACATAATTGCATCATCAAACTCACAAAATAAAAAGTTTACGAATATCCAACACAGCCAATTAAGTCATCGAACATCAACAGCAAAGGAGACAATAATTTGATCATCTAATGAACATTTATCACCGCTGGTAACATCTCAAATGGAACTGCAAAATTGCCAAAACCTAAAATCTGATCGGCATTGAATCGTCTCAATCTCGCGGCCACAGTTAATCAAAATTGGATACAATTACTCCGACCAAGAAATTAATGCTCGAAGATTGAGATTTGAAACTCGAAAACACATTACAAATTTTGAACAGTCGATCATGCGTCGATGATTAACCAAATTAACCGGGTAAATCAAACTAGAATGGACAAACAAAGAGAAATCTAACTAAAGTAGAGAGAGAATGACTTACAGATAGTGTATATTACCACCCAAACAGGCTCTTCAATAGACAAGCTGACTCTCTCACTATCTATAATGATATAAGAAAGAAAAACGTAAATTACAAAATATATATGGCCATATTGTTTAAGCATTAGATTTGTGAGATTATCCAAATAAGCGTTACATGTGGATAAACTTAATAACGAAATATTCGTCATAATTACAGTCACGTGACAAAGACATTTTCGTTGTCTTTTGAAATTTGAACTCTTTATAAAGCCAACACAAACACATTTTAAAATCAAATAAGTTTTATTTTCCTTGACTTAACCATCTTACTCTATAACTCAAATGTCTTTCGGTATTATTGAAAATTTAAAATCGTTTATTTAATGTGTGATGTATTCACTTTTTACGCATTAAGTATTTAATGTATTCATTATATGCTTATTTGATGCATAATATATTTGATTTTAATACATAAAGTGTCCATCTATCAACATAAAAAGACGTGTAAATGATGAATTGTCATTTGGAGAATGAGTATGTCTCGGTGATCATGCATAAAATCGTTGAACCTCGATAGTCCTTTAAGTTATTGTACTACGACCCTTTTCTCTTCAACTTCTGAAAACTGAACTAAACTAAACTTAATTGAACTGAACTTAACGTAACTTAACTTATTTTAGTGTAAATTTATAACTACACATAGCTGAACTTAACTTAACTAAACTTAAATGAATTGTAGGTGAAGAGAACATGGCCTACATTCTGTGAGTCAGGTACCCAATTAATTAAAATTTAACTTTCCACTAGTTTGTCTATTTTCTCTGTCCTAAATGATGTGGCACAATAAATATTCAACATTTGTCTATTTGATTTGCTACATGTAAACAATCAAATGAAATGCCAATTCATCAAATTAATTAATATTTTGAACATTGAAACACTTTTTTAATTGATGATTAATTTTTTTTATTTAATTGCACAATTCTAAATGAAATAGACAATCTAACGTGGTCATTTAGCTAAAAGATATTATTTATTTTTAAAACTCTTGACGTGTCATCAATGTAAGTTTCTATATCAGGGGATTTTATATATGGCACCGAGTATTTAGTACCCTTCTCGATCCAACGGTTATGTATTTATGAGAGAGTATTTATTATGTTTTAATTAAATACTCTCTCATAAATACATAACCGTTGGATCGAGGAAGGGTACTAAATACCCGGTACCATATATAATTTCCCCTATTCCACATGCCACATAATCTTAGAATCCACTATTCTCCAATTTGACATGGCATTCCAAATTTTGAAGATTGTTTATTTCATTGTCCACAAATAGACAACCAAATAGACCTTATGATTCATCAGTTTTATAATATTTTAACGAGGAGATGTGATTTATTAAATTATGTAATCTATTTGTTATTATTTTATTTTGAAAAAAATATCATGGAAGATCAAATAGACAATCTATTGTAATTAGTTTTCATAAATGTCTTGTCTATCTCACCACCTCATCAATTTGAATTTTTATAATATATGACACATCACACTAAGTTGAGCAATTGTGCAAAGTAGATACATACATATATGTTTGGAAGCTAGGAGTGTTCCGGTGTTGAAATCGCACATATGGTTTTGAAAACCGAATCAGTCGGCCGGATCACTTTGATTGGAATCGTTAACTGATATGGTCAACTTTTAGATGATTTTCTTGTTTAGTCAAGAATTGGTTATCGGATCAGATTCTGTTCGGCTCAACCGAAGATCGATTCTCCAAAGTTAATATTTGCAAACAAAATTTGTAATTGATACGAATTTAACACAAAACCTTCAGCTTTTGATACAATGTGCTAGCCAATTGAGCTATAAAGACTTCATATTAAACCATTAGATTTGGTCTATTGATCACCAATCGTTGAAAATCCAAGAAATGTAGATTGTGCATTCAAACCTCACAGTCAATAAAATTTGACAAAATTATCCCATATTTTTCTGAAAAAAATTTCATTTTATATTCTTACTTTGTATTTCTTATGTGACAAAAACCAATATTTTTAATTTCTGTCCTATATATATATATATATAAAATTTAAGTTTACATAATTAAGACAAAGGCCTTAATTTACACAAATTACCCAATTTATTCTAAACCCTTGATGTAAAGTGTTAGAGATTGATTAGTTTGTTGTTAGTTACTAGTTACTAATTGATTAGTAATTAGTTAATAGTCGATTACAAGTTTGTTAGTGGTAAGTTAGACACATGTATAGCCTATAAATAAGACTGTCATTGTAACGTTTACTTTTGAGATGAATAGTATATTCGTTTTCCATTGTTGATATATTTTCTCTCTTCTTATTCTTGAGGTGAAATACTCTAAATCTTTTACGTTCTTAGTAACTTCTTCTACATGGTGTCAGAGGCCAAGGTTGATTCGGATTTAATGATATGAAGCATTTTATCTGCTTGTTGTACTTTTTGATTAAGGTAAAGATGGTCATCCTTTGTTCACCACCGACTTCGTTTTATGATTAAGTATCAGAGAGAGAGTTATCAAGTCCTTTCCACAACCAGATCTTGTGAGATTGCTTTCTATGGAAACATCGTTTGTGTTGAATTAATTGATTCATATCGAGAATAAGAATGGATGGGTTTCAGAAGAAAGGAAGTTATAGAGGCAAAATTGAAATTTCGATTTCGATTTGGTACTATAGAGAGAACAAAGAAGGCAAAAGATGTTTTAGATGGGATTTTTGTGTAACCTTAGATTGTTTGGGCAAAGAAGGTTATTCTATTTGTAGCCATTGTTGGATTGAAGGTTCTTTGTAGCCATTGTTGGGTTGAAGGTTCTTGAATGATCGACAATATTTTTTGACCGATTTTATTACCCACGTGATGGATTTGGTAACTCATGTTTTTCTTTGAATGATCCATTGAAGATGGATTCCGTAACTCTTAATGTTCTTTGGAATTGTTCATCATGAGATGCATTTGGTAACTATGATTGAAGAAACAGATTGTTTTGTTCTGTGGCCATTGTTGGCTTGAAGATATTATAACAAGGCACCGCTGAAGGACTAAGACTACAGAATTTATGGATGCTAAGTTCCTGAATGTTGGATGGCATTTTTTTCGATTTGGTCTGCTGGTTTGACAATTTCCTGCTGTAAATTGAAGATTTTGGTAACCAAGGAGTATTTCTTTTAGTTATGTTGGTCGATATAATTGGTGGTATTTTGAACAATAATCGTTTTCAGAAGAATTTTTTGCTTTGTAGAAGAAACACCTAGAGATTCATAAATTCTAAGATTTGGAGATTTGGGTGTCTATTTTTAGAAAATTGGAAATTCGATGGCGTTCTTGGAGTTTGTAGTGAGATTGACTCTGGTATTTTTCAATTTGATGAACAAAACTGGGATGAAGGATAAAATTAGTTTAATGTCAATGATTATGTTATCACATTGAAGAGAAAAAGCTTAAGAGAGTGCTAGTTGAGAATGAAGATAAATAGAAATAAAGGGTTTAGGGCTACTGCGATGGCTATTACACTGAAGAAGTGATAGAATCTCAGGTTCACTAACTTGTTTTAAGGAGTTCATGGGAAGAATATTTTTAGAATTGATTAATCATCAAGCTTACTTCAGAGAGCAGGTGAAGGGGTCTTTAGACCTTATATTTTTTGAATTAAATTTTGATGTTGAAGATTGACGTCTTGGAACCATTTTTTGTTCATGTTTGGGAAAATTTTTGGGGTATAGCTGAAGGTTTGATGAAGATAAAAACAACAATATTTTTTTTTGTTAAATTTTGCAAAGGAATCTTAACCAATGCAAGCAGTGTTCTGAAGATATGCCACACAGGAATTTCTTCACATGGACATCTATGTTTTTTGTTGTTAGAATCAACAACTAATCTAATCTTTCTAGCCTTTCCTTTTCACAATAAAGTTCATTGTGAGGGGGGAGTGTTAGAGATTGATTAGTTTGTTATTAGTTACTAATTGATTAGTAATTTGTTAATAGTTGATTACAAGTTTGTTAGTGGTTAGTTAGACACTTGTATAGCCTATAAATAAGACCGACATTGTAACTTTTACTTTTGAGATAAATACTATATTCGTTTTCCATTGTTGAGATATTTTCTCTCTTCTTGTTCTTGAGGTGAAATACTCTAAATTATTACGTTCTTAGTAACTTTTTCTACATAAAATTTATCTATTTCTCCAAACTTACAACTAATGATTTTAAAGATACTTATAAGAAGATTTTAACTGAAAAGTCAGACAATAAAGTATTTCGCATTCCATATTTTTTATTTAAAAATTTCTTATAAAGAGATAAGTGAAAGTAATCCGAGTTATTTTTAACTTCTCTAAAAATAAGAAGTTTGGAGAAAGATCTCCTAAATCTTCCTAGTTTCTCTTGTAATCGGGGACCAACCATTCAATTGACTTTTGATTCTAATTTATACGTAGTGGCTTTTGATAATCTCCCATGCTCTATTTCCCTATATTCAACTGTCGTTCATATTCTTCATCACCATTCACCGCGCTCACTCTTTGTTCTTCAAATTTCATCTATTTTAAATGATTTCGATTTTCCCTTCTCCCGATGCGAGATTTGAAGAGTAATAAAAGTATGAATATTATGAGGGAACAATTTAGCGTTGGTAGATGCGGACATACAAAGGACTACTTATTTTGAGGACAATTAACTTTCAAATGAGTGTTCTTACTGATGTCAAGGCCCATTAAGAGCCCAAATAAGTGCATCTTAGCCTAAAAACATGACCACATTCAAATTAGGCCTCGGCACAAACACGCGCTGATACCCTTTCAGCATAACATTTAGGCTGAGCCAAAGTTTGCTGTCAAATGACCTTCAGCGCTACCCACCGCTCCTAAGCAGAGACAACATCGGCAAAACCCACGCCGACCATGTGCTCTCCTTATCTCTCCTCTGTCGTAATAAATGCAACCCTGACTAGCAAGGATGAATCATTTAATGCTCAGTTGGGTGAAAAGACCCTTAAGTGGCTTACCACGTGCACATAGCTTGCAAGTAGGCCCCACAGTCCATCATTACGTAATTTCCTATAAAAGGCAAGGCAACCTCCCACTTTAGAGGTAACTATTTACTTGAACAAAAACATACTCATCGCCCTTTCTCAGAGAACTGACTTAAACATCAAAGGGTCTTCGCCGGAAATACTTCCGGCTGGAGACTTGTTTTGCAGGACCCAGAGACGCCAAAGATCGTGGATTACCTTTAGAAGACATCAAATTGGTGTGGTGAGCGTGGACGACAATTCCAAACAATGACTACTCTTCTAAGCAAACCAACGAAATTTTTCACTCTAGGAAAGGTTCTATTCTTTGACACACCGGAGCCTGGATGTAAAGCAGGAATGTCGAACCCAGCCATCACCATCCTGCCTCCATCGACAGAAACACCGAGCGAGTCGAGACCAGAGACATGCGGGGAAGGAAAAAAGAAGGTTGCGGAGCAGGACCTGATAGCAATGCTGGTCAAACAGAATGAGCAGCAAAATGCGGCCATGGCTCTTATGCAGAATATGATAAACGAGATGCTGCACTCATGAAGGGAGGAACAGGAACTACTTAGGAACTTTTGTAGGGAAAAGCAGGAGGATAGGTCGGGGACGCGACACCCCTCAAAAAATTCTCCACCCGCGTCCAGTCAGGATCGCTAGCGGTACACTTACCACCGTCCCCGAACGTAGGAGAGAGAAGGAACCACCACGATTAAAGAGAAAATAAAAATGAAGTCCGCTATTTGGGAAGAGGAACTCGAGGAAGGATCCCATCAGCACAAGGGGAGAAATTTAACGCTCAAAACGCACTCGAGTCGATCTCTAGATAGCGAGGGGAGTTCTGCAGGATCTAGGCGCGAAGACTCCCCGAGACAGCGACCAGTTAAGGAGGATTTAGAGGCTGTCATAGCCAGGAAAGTGGACGCACTCCTTGTTGAGAGAGGTATGGACGCCGCTGTGCCTGACATTGCCGAAATGGATCGCCTTACTACACCCGTATACGTATGGAGGGATTCTCAAAGGGATTCAAGCAGCCTCATCTGCAAGAGTATTCTGGAATAGGAGACCCCACGGCGCATATTCGCTATTTTCGTCAGTGTATAGAAGCGGCCGACGCCACTGACGCCATGTTGTGTAAGCTGTTCCCCACAACCTTGGTAGCTCCAGTGACTCACTAGTTTGAGGGCCTCAAACCAGGGTCCATAACGGGTTTCGATATGATGGCCAGAAGTTTTACCATCTACTTTGTCACGTCCATTCTTCCTAGTAGGACGGTCCAGGACTTGCAGATGGTTCGACAAAGGCCAGACGAATCCCTTACCGATTTTGTAGAGAGATTTCAGAAAGTTACCCTTGAAATCAGGGACTGCAACATTGACATAATGTCGGAGGCATTAGCCAGAAATAGCCGAAGCGCCGACCTGGCGAAGGATATATCCACTGAAAGGCCCACTACACTAACAACACTAATGCAGAAAGCTAAAAAATGGGTACGATGGGAAACTCATAAAAGGAACACAAAGCAAATTGAGGCTGCGGTAAGAGAAGAACTGGCAAAACGGCGAGACTATGGTAGACGCGAAAATGAGCGGTGACCGACTTATCGCTCGGAAGTGGCGAAATGAGAGGGGGAAGAGTGGACTCCATTCAACGCCAAGAGGAAGGAGGTGCTGATGTGGATAGAGAAAAATGGGGAGGACATCAGATATCCCCCTAAAATGAGATATAAGGGAAAGCCGGGAACCTACTGCGAGTTCCATAAGAGCGAAGGCCATGATAAAGAAGACTGCAGAGAGTTAGTGCGCGAGTTGAGCCGGAAGGCTGCTGACGGTCGGTTGAATTGTTTCCTCGCACACCCGTCGAAGCATGAACATCGAGAGGAAGGGGTAAGAAACCCACGAAAAGAATAACGAGGCTATCAACCGCCTCGGTAAGATCTTGAGGTAGGTTATCAACCGCCTCGCCGTAAGGCCAAAACAAGCCATCACCAATAGCGTTGTAACGCCGAAGACCCTTCGCTCAGAGGAGTAATCCACATGATCTCCGGGGGCATCACCCAGAAAAAGAGGAAGAGGGGGAATACATTCGATTACGATAACACGAACAGAGGCAGCGACACATGGTACTCCTTCGCTCAGGAGAAGAAACCCTCCCCACACAAGGACGCCCTGGTGATCGAAATGATGGCGAAAGGATACCAGGTACGCCGTACCTTAGTGGATACAGGTAGCTCGGTTAATGTAATGACGAGGAGAGTATACGAGGCCATTGGGGGAAATCCTAACCGCCTCGCTATCCATCAGGCGTCGTTGATTGGTCTAGGTGGTCATGCCGTACGTGTATGTGGTTCAGTGAATCTGTCTATTGCATTAGGAGATGATCACCCCAGATGGAAAGCACGAGCTGAATTCTAGATCGTAAATATCCCGTTGGCCTATAACATAATCTTGGGATGCCCACTTATCATCGGGTTCGAGGGAGTCATTAACCTCAGATACCTCACGCTTCAAATACTCACACATCAAGGGGTAGCCACGGTCCGCGAAAATCAACATGCAGCCTAGGAGACATACCTAATATCGTTGAAAGCCGAACCATTAATGGTGGAGGAGGATATAAATCAGCAAAGGACTGCCGAGCTAGCAGATGTTATGGTAGCAGTAACATTAGAAAAAGGAAAAGAAATTCGAATGTCCAGTGGGCTGGCAAAATAAAACCAAGGAAGAGATATTGAAGGTGTTGTGAGAGAAGGTCCAAGCTTTCACATGGACCCCCGTGGACCTCAAGGGAGTCAGCCCTGAAGTCGCGGAGCACAGGTTGAATGTCCTCCCTTAGGAGAAACTAGTAAAATAGAAACGAAAAAACTATACCCCAGAAAGATAAAAGGTAATTGAAGAAGAGGTCTCTTGCCTATTGAAGGTCGGACATGTCAAAGCGGTTCGCTATCCTAACTGGATCGCCAATGTAGTGCTAGTCAAGAAGTCGAATGGTAAATTCCGCATGCGCATGGACTTCACTGATCTAAATAAGGCGTGCCCAAAAGACAGCTATCCACTCTCAAGTATTGACATGTTAGTAGATGCCACAGCCGGCTACGCCATTTATTCTATGTTGGATGCAGCATCAGGATATAATCAGATACCCATGGCTGAAGAGGACAAGGAAAAGACATCATTCATCACGCACGAGGGAATATACTGCTACAATGTCATGCCCTTCGATCTCAAGAATGCTGGGGCCACATATCAAAGAATGGTTAACGAGATATTTGGCGGTATGATAGGGAAAGAAGTGGAATTGTACGTGGATGACATGATTATTAAGAGTAGGATAGAAGAAGAATATGCTGCGAACATAGCCAAAGTCTTAACTCTGCTGGAGAAGTACGAACTGAAATTAAACTTGGAGAAATGTGCCTTCGGGGTCACAGGGGGGAAATTCTTGGGGTACTTGGTCTCGCAAAGAGGAATAGAGGTCAACCCTGACAAGATAAAAGCTGTGCTTCATCTCAAGGAACCTCGTAACATCAAAGATGTTCAGCGCCTCAACGGCAAGCTCAACGCCTTGGGCCGCTTCATTTCTTGCGTAGAACGATGATGTATCCCATTCTACAAGGCCCTAAAAGTGATGAAGTTCGTATGGGGGAGGACTGTGCTACAGCCCTGGCCGAGATCAAAACCTTTTTGGTCTCCCCACCCTTGCTGAACCACCCCGTCGTAGGTGAACCTCTGTACCTCTACCTCAGCACGTCTGAGGAAGCGTTAGGAATGGTGCTGGTCAGGGAAGAGGGAGTGGATCAGTTCCTAGTCTATTACGGCAGCCGTGCGTTGAAGGGTGCCAAAATCAAATACGACCGAATGGAAAAGTTAGCCTTCGCTTTGATGATATCTTCTCAAAAGTGGTGTCACTACTTCCAAGCTCATATAATCATAATGCGAACTGACCTGCCACTCAAGAAAGCACTGCAGCGGCCCGAGTCTTCGGGACACCTCACCGAATGGTCCTTGAAACTTACTAAGTTCGGTCCGCTTTGAACCAAGGATGGCAATGAAGGTACAAGTGTTAGCAGACTTTATACAGGAAGCCCCTCCACGGAGAGAGCTACCAGAAGCCGAATGGCGTATGTTTATAGATGGTAGCTCCAATAGTACTGTAACAGGTATTGGAATATACATTCAGGGCCAGAAACGGATAGCGATTTGACATGCTGCTAGACTGGAATTCAGAGCCTCTAATAATGCAGCGGAGTATGAAGCCCTAATCTTCGGCCTGGAGATCATCAAAGCCATTAACCCGACAATATCAACATATTCAGTGACTCCGGACTAGTGGTCAAACAATTTGGCAGAGAATACAAAACTAAGAGCGAGGCCATGCGACAATACCTCAACCGAATCACATCCCTCATTAAGGAGATTCGAGCTGAAGGTACCGAAATAACCATCAAACAGATCCCTAGAGCATTGAATGCCGAGGCCGATAGACTGGTAAAAGGGGCATCAAGTGAAGAACAAGAAATCTTGCTCCCCTGTGTCCCTTTGTGGATAAATACTCCTAGTGTGTCGGTAATTGAAGTGTTACAATCAGAAATGGAGGATGAATGGTTTACTCCCATCAGCAAATACCTAAAACACAATGAACTACCGTCAGATGCAGGCCTAACCCAAAAAATAGTGAGAAAGTCTTTTCGCTACTCGATGATCGACGAACAGCTATACCAGAAATCCATAAGTCACCCATGGTTAAAGTGTGTGGGCCGCTTCAATGCCGATTACATATTGCGTGAGGTTCACAAAGGCCTCTATGGTGCGCATGAGAAAAAGGATGCAATGGTCCGAAGAGCCAAGCTACAAGGCTTCTATTGGCCGACTAATGGAGCTAGAAGCCAAAAGGATGGTCCAGTCTTGCAAAGCCTGCCAAGCCTTCGCCAAAACATCATCATCACCGACAGGACCGAGATTGGTGATTCAGGTCGCATGGCCCTTCGCCCTTTAGGGTGTGGACTTAATAGGACCCTTACCAAGGGCGAACTAGCAAAAGTGGTGGGTTATTGTGGCTGTTGATCACTTCACTAAATGGGTGGAGGCCGAGCCATTATCAGCCATCACACCTAAACAGGTCACCGCTTTCTTCGCTAAGAACATAATGTCATGCTTCGGCATCCCCCACACCATCATAGCTGACAACGGGACCCAATTCAACTGCCACGTGTTTAAATTTTTCTGTCAACAGCTAAAGATACGACTCCGCTTCTCAAACATGTCTCATCCTCAGACAAACGGTATGATGGAGGTAACTAACCGAACCATCTTGGAGGGAATCAAAACAAGGGTCCAGGAGCATGGTTCGGTGTGGCTCGAAGAGCTGAATAACGTCCTTTGGTCCTACAGGACCACTCCTCGAACAGCGACGGGCGAAACACCCTTCATCCTCACCTATGGAATAGAGGCGGTGGTCCCCTTCGACATCGGTGCACGCAGCGCAAGGGTAGCAAACTACATCAAAGGAGCTTCAAACGACGATTTACTAAGAAACAACTTGGATTCATTAGAAGAAAAGTGAGAGCAAACGGAATACAAACGACGCATCGCCCTCATACGCAACAAGAAGATTAAAGCTCTAGTGTTCCAGGAGGGCGAGTTGGTCCTTCGCAACACGAAGGACTCACAAGCAAGGGAAGGTCGAGGAAAGCTTGGTATCAAATGGGAAGGCCCGTTCAAGGTGACAAAATGACTAGGAGACAGCACCTACAAATTGTCCACCACGCAGGAAAAAGTCTTACCTCGTATATGGAACGCAGCATCCCTTCGAAAGTTTTACCCTGGAGCCTGATAAGCAATCTTGTATATGTACTTGCAATTGTGTTTTTTGTAAACTTTCAGGACAATGACAAAACAACGATTTGTAAAACTCTTTCATCATGTAAGCAGAAAAGCAAGTTAAAACAGCCCGCAGGGTCAGATCAGCGAGATCCCCTCAACGCTATCACGCTTTGAAATTAAAGTAAGTTAAAACAACCCACAGGGTCATATCAACGAGATCCCCTCGACGCTGTCATGCTTTGAAATTAAAGCAAACCTATACAGCCCGCAGGGTCAGATCAGCAAGATCCCCTCGACGCTATCACGCTTTGAAATTAAAGCAAGATAAAATAGCCCGCAGGGTCAGATTAGTGAGATCCCCTCGGCACTATCACAGTTTGAAATTAAAGCAAACCTAAACAGCCCGTAGGGTCAGATTAGCGAGATCCCCTCGGTGCTGTCACGCTTTGAAAATAAAGCAAAACTAAACGGCCCGCAGGGTTAGATCAACGAGATCCCCTCGGCCCTATCATGCTTTGAAACTTAAGCAAGAAAAAACAACCCTCAAGGTCACATCCCCCTGAGATCCGCTGAACAACATAAAAGCTAAGTCAAGCTACAATTCAACTAATTTAGCATATGATATAAAAATAAGGGGAATCTATGTCTCGGTGGCTAACCCAGAGCAGAAAACTAGTAAAAATCAACGGAGAATACGTTTTCAGCAACTTAACAAAACAGCCTATCGACAGGCAATAAAAATTCCATTAGTGAGGCAAATTGTGAGCTCACAACAGCCGAGCTCAATAGTTACAAAAGTTCAATATTCTACAAAAGACTACAAAAAAGAAAAAGAGGCACGCTAGAGGTTATCACGATTGAACCTCCTCCTCATCCATCGCTACGGAGGATACATTAGAATAAGAGGGATCTGGTGTAAGAGGCCCAAAGATGCGCTCATCTTCCTTCCAGCGGCCGAGGGGCCCATCCGGCGGAGCTATTTGGGCAAGATCATCGATGTTAGACTCAGGGAACTTGACACGTACCGCGTAAAGAAAAGCGGTTCGATAGCTAAGATGATCTTCTCACCAGTCTTCGCAGGTTTACTTCACCTTCAGCTTATACTTGGCCCTGTGATGATCAAACTTAAGCTCAAGATCTCGCAAGGCCTCGGTCTTCCCTTCGGCTCTAGTCCTCCAATAGCCCAACCCCTTCTCCACATTCTCCAAATCCTTTACCACCTTCGCTCTCTCCTCTCCCTCCCTCGCCAGATCAACCCTCAAATCCTCTATCAGCGCCTTCAGTCTCTTTTCCTCCATCTCGGTGGCCGATTTAACTTTGGCCAATGCCACCTCATGCTTCTCTTCCATCCCCTGCATGGTGTTGATCAGCTCTTTCCTCTTACTCTCCGAATATTCCAAGTCTGCAAGAGCCTGAGTCAGCTTCGCGGCTTGTTTCTTGCCCGACTCCCCCAACCTTCGAGTAGTCTCCTCCAGCTCAGCAAAGGTATCACGCTCTCGTTGCACCTCTTTCAACCGTTTTGCACTGCCTTGAGAGGCAGCATAGGCTGTCTCCACTTGACGTTGTGCCTCAACCAGCGGCCTTCACCACCTGATGGGCAGCAGAAAAGGCCTTCACAATAACATGGACAAATTAGACAACCAACAGCAAGAATACAAAACGCATATATAACCAGCGAACCAATCCCTAACCACAAAAGGAAATGCTTATAAGCAAAGCCTGCTGCTCAACATAGGCCCCCAGCTCGGCAGGGCCCATAGCGCTAAAGTATGCGCCTTCGCTAGGAAGCTCGGTGTAGCGCCCCAGCTCCCCCAAAACCTCAGGCTTCATCAAAGACACATCTTCCCCATGGACCTTTCGTCATAACTGCGAAGAAGCTGAGAAAAATTTGGTACACAGCACAAACAGAAACAAAACAAAGGCAAATTCTAATAGTCAAACATACCAAAGGAGGATCGTATTTCACCCACTGAACCTGCTCCTCCTTCGTCAGCAAAGCTTTCCCTTTGGAAGACTTCCCTCCAACATCGCCATCATCACAGGAACGCTTCTGTCCCCTCTCCCTGATCTCCACACCCCTCGTAGCAATAGCGGGAGCCTTTTCCCTGGTATGAAGCCCCTCAGCACTAGTTGCAAACACTATGGCCCTAGGTGGAGTGGTATCTATGACAACCACATCCCCCTCCGCCTTGGTGGTTCCCTGTTGAGCAAGAAGAGGATCTACATTCCCCTGCTCAAGTAGGCGCTAAGCCCAGCCCTCAGTGGCAACCTCCACATTTGGCGTCACCTCCGCTGTTGCAAGTGTGGGACCAATAGCTGCCACCGGTGAGATAATCTCAGGTTCATACATCCTTGCTGCTGCCACTGCAAGAATAATTTTTGGTTTCCACTTAGTACGAGCCATTCCTACAAATAAAAAGAAAAGCAGTGATCAGTTTTTTGAAATCTCACCACCCTCAGCAGTCAAATCGGTATAAGCGATGACCCCTTGATCCATCTAGCAAAAGAGGCCATCGGGTTGACCAAGCAAATACTTCGCCACACGCCAGTGGATGCTTGGTCGAATTTGGCGAATAATCTCAGCATCTCGGCGTTGCGAACTGCTCAAATCTTTGGCTCGGCGCCAGCTGTGAGGATCCTCAGGGGTACGGTTCCAGCGAGTATGGAAAGGAAACTTCTCATCCTTCAAGGGATTTGGCGCGTCCCTCTCAACGTTATCAGGAGCTGGAAATATCCAAAACCAATTATCCTTAAAATCCCTCACATGGGATTGCTTCTCCACTGGTTTTGGTGTGGTTTCTCTTGTGCTACCCCAAAATACGAAAGCTACTGCATGCATCGTACGAGGTCTAAAGAAAAGACGGAACACACGCCCCGAGAGGGTAAAACCCAATTCGTGGCACATTCGCTCCAGGACAGCCAAAACGATCCAGGTGTTCAGATGTAGTTACCCAGGGCACAAACCAAATTCACTTAGCACATCCACCACACCAGCTTTTAGAGGAAAGCGGAACCCGCAATGTACTTGCTGATAAACTAAAGGTACCAAATCCTCCTTCGGAAGATTCCATATCACCTCACCTTTCTTCGGGGCCTTCCCCAAAATTCCGCGTGACGCTCCCACCAATAGTTGGAAAATTTCGCTAGCCTCCTTCTTAATGGTGGTGGGTGTTTGACAATCCGCACCCTCGGCGGGAAAAGGAGAAGAGGACTCCCCCATTACAAACTGGTGGCGCAGGATAGAGCCTGAGCCACTCCCCACCACCTCCACCATGGTGGAGTCCTCGGGGCCCCTCAAGGGTAGCACCGCAGCAGGATGAGAACTCTCCTCCACCGGTTGATGGTGACCGGCGCGATGGACCAAGGTACAAGAATCGGACAAATTTGAAGACATTATCTTAGAATAAAAGGAAATTAGAGCAAAAGAAGGACAACTCACTCAGTAAAAGAGGAAGAAGTTAGACATCAATTCGCTAGAAGAAAACATCGAGATTGGGGAGCAAATAGCAATGCACTAGTAGAAAGCCAAGTCAAGCGAAAGAGCAACGAGAATACGCATACCCTATTATATACAGCAAATCGCATGGAAAGTGAAACGATACGCCATTAAATGAAACGCCATCATTACTGATAACCAACAGCGAATGTGAAAGGCCGCTTTAGATCAACAGTCGCAGCTCCACAAAAGCGACGCTACGCGTGCCTAAGGACCTTTCACAGACATCTTAAAGGCCCTAAAGAGCTTTTCACTTGGGCTCGTTGGGGGGGGACTCCTGATGTCAAGGCCCATTAAAGGCCCAAATAAGTGCACCTTGGCCTAAAAACAAGACCACATTCAAATTAGGCCTCGGCACAAACACGCACTGATACTCTTTCAACGTAACATTTAGGCCAAGCCAAAGTCTACAGTCAAATGGCCTTCAGCGCTACCCACCGCACCTAAGCGGAGACACCATCTAAAAAACCCACGCAGACCCTGTGCTCTCCTTATCTCTCCTCTGTCGTAATAAATGCAACCCTGACTGGCAGGGATGAATCATTTAATGTTCAGTCGGTTGAAAAGACCCTCAAGCGGCTTGCCACATGTACATAGCTTGCAAGTAGGCCCGACAGTCCATCATTACATAATTTCCTATAAAAGGCAAGGCAACCTCCCACTTTAGAGATAACTATTTACTTAAACAAAAACATACTCATCGCCCTTTCTCAGAGAACTGACTGAAACATCGTAGGGTCTTCGCCGGAAACACTTCCGGCCGGAGACTTGTTTTGCAGGACCTAGAGACGTCAAAGATCATGGATTACTTTTAGAAGACATCACTTACCAAAAAAAAAACTTTCGAATGAGTGGTTTTAAACAATTTGCCTTCGTCGGATGTGGATTTGCGGGAGAAGAGCAAATATATCATGAGTATAATATTGATGGTCCTTGGAAACATAGCATAATCAAGGTCATTTGAGCATAATAGATTATTTTCCATTATATTTATACTCAAACTCTTAAGTGAATAAACATGAAGATGATGAACAGTGATGAAACAAAAGTGAGTCGCCATGAATAGGGTAATTTATTCAATTTTCTCTATCATTGGTGTAAGGCCATGTTCTCTTCACCTTCAATTTGGTTCAGTTCAATTCAGTTAAGTTCAGTTCAGTTCAGGTCCATTAAGTTCAGTTAAGTTAAGTTCAGTTTAGCTAAGTTAAGTTCAGCTCAGTTCAGTTCAGTTAAGGTCTATTAAGTTCAGTTCAGGTCCATAAATTTTAATTTTAATAATGATTATTCTAATTAATCTTTAATTAAAAATTAATAGTAATAATAATAAAAAGAATAACAATGATAAAAAAATATTAATATAGAAAAATAGTTATTATTTAATGTAGTTAATATTGATTATAAATATAGTAAAAATAATTTTTAAATAGTGATAATTACTAGTGTTATTGATATAATAATAGTATTAATGTAACTATAATATAGTAATATTTTTATTTATAATCATAGTATTAATTAATTAGAAAATGTGATATGGAATAATAAAAATAAAAATATTTATCAATTAAAACAACTATTATTTTTTTGTAATCCAATAATAAGTGATAATTCGAATTCAAACTATAATATATAATAGTAATTATTATTAGCTCACATGTAATTGCAACAATAATTATTATTTGAATAACAAAATTTTAATTAAATGAATTTACGTGTAATAAATTTTTTTATTATTAATGGTATTAAAATTGTTTTATTAATTATTTTATATAGGTAGTTATTAATAATATTTTTTTAATGATTATTAATAATTTATTTTTATATTTAATGGGTTTTACTATTATTTTAATAATTAATATATTTATTATTAAGTTCAATTAAGTTCAGTTCAGTTAAGTTCAGTTCAGATCCATTAAGTTAAGTTAAGTTAAGTTCAGTTTAGTTCTGGTTTGAGAGCAAGTATTTGAAGCACTGTTTTAAAAGACGATCAAGGCGGCGCCTAGGCTGAGATTTTTGGAACACCGCCCGATTATATAATCGGGCGGTCAAGGCAGGAGTATCGTCAAAATTTATAAAAACATCGTTAAAGACAGGAAAAAGTGTTGCCAAAACTTAGAAAATGTCGCTAAAGCCTAAAAAATTATCACAAAAGCCTAGAATTATGAATTTTTAATATTATTATATAAAAATTTATGTGTTAACTAAATTTAATATTTTAATTCATTAATAAATATTATATATTTTAAAAAACTAATCTGTCTAATCCCCGCCTAGATCTCGATTAATCCCCGCCTAGACCCTTGGAGGCTCTGGCAGCCCCACTAGCGCCTAACGCCTTTTAAAACATTGATTTGAAGAGTTGTAAAGAATGGAAAGGTAAGGAAAAGAAAGGGAGAGATAAAATGTTAAGGGAATCCTGTAATTTTAAAATTATGATATTTGAGAGTAAATAGCCATGGGTCCGTTTGAGTCCGTTCAAGTTCGATTTATATGGGTTGAGTTTGAGCAACAAAAATATATTCTGGTAACGCCTGAGTCAATTGTGACCTGGTCAATATATAAGATTGGTTTGGTTTTAATATAAAAATATAAGCCCGGTCGGAAGTCATATCAATACATGTAAAAAAATATGCAGTTGTAAATTTATTATATGCATATATAATTTTGATGCAAAACATTTATATTTTACTTTACTTGTCTTGTTTTAAAAAAGCATGAATGTTATATTTAATATAATTCGTTTACATTACAGTTTTATTTTAATTTTTTTTACAAAATATAGATATAATTTTTTAATAATAAACAGTAACATCTTTTTACAAGTTTTCAGGTTAGTGGGTCGGGCTTAGATTTTAATTATTTTATAAAGGATTCGGTTCAGTCCGAGCCGAACATAAGTTTTATATGGTTTGGGCCGAGCGTGGACAAATTTTCTTTTAGTTAGGCATGATTGGATCCGGTCCAAACCCAGCTCATGTCCAGGTATAGGATAAATGATGAGTTTATGATATGAAATGAATAAGTAAATTACTCAAATGTTGTTTGTATGTAAAAAAATTCCTCCATCATATTTTAATTATCTTTTTAGAGTTTTACCCTATAACTAAGAAATGATTAAAAAACATTAAATAAATCTTTTGTATTTATCACATTAATTAATTGATTAATCATTATTAATATGGATATAATTGAATAAGAGAGATGAAATAAATGCCTTAAACATATCACAATAAATTCATGGTTACTAATATGGTTGAAAAAAGAGAGATGAAATAAATACCTCGAATATAATGAATAAAATTGACTCTTGTTAATAAGGATAGAAATTAAAAACAAAATAACTAACAAATGATATTAAAATGGGAAGAGATGAAAATGTTACAAGATAATTAAAATTGAAACGTGGATGAAGTAATTAAAATAAGTGGAATTGAATTGTAAACTTCATCCTCCTTCATTTGGAATTCCACGATGAATCTTTAAAACCGCAAGATTTGAAGAGAGCAGCTCCCTTCAAAATCTCGTCGATTTCTGTCATCACTTTGCTCCCAAGCACATGATTTGCTATCCTATTCTCTCTTATTCATAAGAACATTTGGTCCCAAATAGACCTTAAAGGGCCTTTCGATCAAATTAGGATAATGGAATGAAATCAAAGAAAAGAAAAGGAATGGAAAGGAAAGAATAGTATTAGATTACCTAGTATGTTTGGAGATAATCAAGAAAAATTCATTTCATCATTGTTTGGTTCAAATAGGGAATTAGTTCCCAAAATAATACTAAAATAGCACACCCAATCACCCACCTTCTTAAATTAACCTCCTAAGTTATACAACTCAACCATGTTCTTAATCAACTAAAGTGAAAGCTTTAGATAATATACACGCCATCAATTTCACCGCAAATATGAATTACGTGATATTTGAATTGTCAGGATCCGGGAGCCTTCCGTCCGGGGGAAACTATGAGCACACAAGTGAATGATATACTTATGAGCTAGACACCACTTTTGACCTAAAACCCTAAGGTGATGGGTTAATGGGCCATTCTCAATCATATATCATTCACTTGACTCATTAACTTTTCATGTGGGATATATACAACTCACACTTACCCCAACAATCTCCCCTTCATGTGTGAGTTATCACCACATCCAGGTTAAGACCGTGCTCCCCCTTGAGCACAACCCCGCTCAAACAAGCCACACCGGCTCTGATACCAATTGTCAAGATCCGTGAGCCTTCAACCCGGGGGAAACAATGAGCATACAAGTGAATGATAAACTTCATGGGCTTGACACCACTTCTAACCCAAAACCCTAAGGCGATGAGTTAATGGATCATTCTCAATCATATATCATTCGCTTAACTCATTAACTTTCCATGTGGGATAAAATCAACTCACACTTACCCTAACAATCTCCCCCTGAAGTGTGAGTTATCAACACATGGAAAGTTAATGAGTTAAGTGAATGATATAAGATTGAGAAGGACCCATTAACCCATCACCTTAGGGTTTTGGGTTAGAAATGGTGTCAAGCCCATGAAATATATCATTCACTTGTGTGCTTATTATTTCCTCGGGTTGAAGGCTCCAGAATCTTGACAAGTGGAATCAGAGCCGGTGTGGCTTGTTTAAGCGGGGTTGTGCTCGAGGGGGAGCACGATATTAACCTAGATGTGGTGATACTCACACTTGAGGGGGAGATTATTGTGGTAAGTGTGAGTTGTGTATATTCCACATGAAAAGTTGATGAGTCAAGTGAATGATATATGATTGAGAAGGGTCCATTAACCCATCACCTTAGGGTTTTGGGTTAGAAGTGGTGTCTAGCTCATGAAGTATATCATTCACTTGTATGCTCATAGTTTCCCCGGATCGAAGGCTCCCGGATCCTGACAAGTGGTATCAGAGCCGGATCGCAAAAGTACTCTCCCAGCTACAAATCAAAGTGCTGCAACATTGCAAGCCCTGATGAGAAAAGAGTAATGGCCCCATCGCCGGGTAGTGAGGAAGAAGTCCGTAGGGAAGCCGGGTCGCTCGTGCGAGAAGGGATGTCTAATGGAGGGACACTCGCATTAGATGGGAGCGCTGCACGTCCATAGGGAAAAGAAAACAATATCTTCAGTTGAAACGCTGCACGTCTCAATTAGGCAAAGAGTGAAGGAGCCCCTCTAAGAAAGAAAGTGAGCAGTGAACTCCTCTCGAGGAAGGGATTGGCGGCTGACACACATGGTTGAGAAGAGAGTAATGGTTTCGTTTGCGGTGAATGGGAATACAATGGCGATGCGATCCTTAGGTAGAGTCTTTCTTCCCCTAGCACGAGGGCATGCTAGATCTTCGACGGGGGAGAATGTCACGCACCAAAGTTTTACATGCGATGCAAGTACACTTCATGCACCATTATTGCGTGACCATGCCAAGAAGAGGGCATACACACAAGAAGAATCCTGTTGTTGGTAAACAAATGGATGGTGGCATCAACGCTAAGGGTGTTCTTCCTGTATGAACATAGGTTCGGCCGAGTTCAGGCATGTCGACCCATTTAACTGTGGGGAGCTTGTCGCTAGTCGTGGACTTAACTATGAAGGGGTCTTATGCGAGAATATATGGCATAACTAGTCGATAGCTGTTGTCGCTATCCTGATGAGCCCTCGGCAGGGCAAAACTAGTGCATGTCTGAGGGAAAAAGGCTAGTCTCGAGGTCATGCGATAGAACCCCGGGGCGCCGCACTGGCGTAACACTGCACCAGACTCTCAGCCCATGACAAGTTATCACCACATGGAAAGTTAATGAGTTAAGTGAATGATATATGATTGAGAAGGACCCATTAACCCATCACCTTAGGGTTTTGGGTTAGAAGTGGTGTCAAGCCCAAGAAGTTTATCATTCACTTGTGTGCTCATTATTTCCACCGAGCCGAAGGCTCCCGGATCTTGACAAGTGGTATTCGAGCCAAGGTTCGTCACGGGGAAGTGGAGTGGACTGCATTGGGTGAAAATTCTTCGAATCATGACCGGGACCAATTTGGCCTTGCGAATTGGAAATCTACGGTTGGTGCCTTGTGTCGAAATAGAGGGGCGTGTTCCGCAATGTGATAGCGACGGTGCAAGATGGTTGGCAGATTAAATGGATTTCGTTGAAGGGAAATGCCACAAGCTGTGTAATCTTTGGTTCGAGAGGAGGATTGTTGGAATGCAAACCAAATCCTACATTGGAAGATTTAAAGAATTTCAAGCGATATATAAGAGTCCATCAAACTCCACTAGTATGAGGCCTTTTGGGAAGGAGCCCAAAAACAAATCCGCGAGGGCTTGGCCCAAAGTGGACAATATCATAATAATGTGGAGGTCGGTGATGATGTGGCAGTCCCAACATGAATTGTACACCTTCGTCTTGATATTTCTTTGTGTGAAAATAATTTGATAGGGAGCTGAAGAAAGAAGGTATGGTTTTTGGTACATAACTCAAACAACGGCCACAATTGTTGCAGCTAAGATAGGAATTACCAGGACCGTCTCGGAAATTTAAGAGGCCTTGAACGAAAGTAGAAAAATAGGCTCTCATGGCAAAAAAATTTATTTATTAATTTATATTCAATAATTTTTGTTATGACAAATATCGGAAAACATTGCACTAAAATTATTGTTACAAAATCTATTGACGTATTATGTCACAAATTACAATGATTATGTACATATCATCAACGAAATAATTACATATTGCTGATAAATTATTTCATAGATAAAGAAATTTTTAAAATTTCGTTGTCTACAGAAATTTGAAGTATGAATATGTCCAAACTAGGGACAACCTCCATATTATGTTGAATGTTTTAAATATTTTATCTTTTAATTAATTATATTATTCATGAATACAAATCTATTCTAAGTTTTGATAAACAATAAGTTTTAAATTTTAAATTTTAAATGAATTAGTAAATTCTCTTGCTCACTGTATGCTATTATTACTAAAGTGAACATATTTTATATTTGAATATCATTTATAAGCTAATCAATAATAATTCATTTATAATGTTAGTTAGAATAACACGTCCTTCCAATTTTTTTTTATCTAAACATACGGTATAAAAATACTTATATTAATTAAATTACATACTCATGAAAATAAAGCAATATAATTTGCCTTTAATAATATAGATAACACGCAAATAAGAAAATGAAAAGAAAAGGTGAGAAAATGAACGAAAAGAAGTAAGAAAAACGAGAGAAATAAAGAAAAAATGTAAGAAACTCTAAAAGAGGCCCCCAAGGCTCGATCTAGGAACCGCAAGCAAAGTATACTCTGACACTTACGGAAACTACATTACTTTTTCAACTTTTAATTATATAATCCTCTAATTTATTATTATACTGTTATGAGAAACAAATCGAGGCGCCCGAGCACTACTTGCTCCTGCTGATGTCCAGCCCTCGAAATCACAAATAAAAAAATGGCAGCCACTGTTAAGCATGAAATAGAGGATGACAAAATAGGATGACTTTTTAGAAGGTGTAATATAAAATATTTGAAGCTGAGGAGAGATTTCACAAGTAACATATGAAACTCCGAGTAAGGAATTCTTGGTTTTCATAATTGTTCAAGTTGATAAAGTTGAATTTCACCATTCTTTCCTGTGCATGTTGATTGAAGAAGTAGACAAAAAAGTGGCGGAGACGGTGAGGTTAGCGGCTTGTTGTGGGTGATTAGGAGAATGATAGATACAATTGCTTGTTGTTGGAAAAAGAAATAGATATATAGTAAAATTTCTATGAAATAACGTAGTTGGGATAATAGAATTTTAGAGAGGTATTAATTAATTGATAAATTAATAATGATTTATTTACTAAGTTTTCGATATCAAATAAAATTAAAATCTATCTATATAAATTCAAATACAATTATTTGTAATATTTTATATATTATACTTAATTCAATAAATATTATTTATAAACATAAAGTATGTTAATAAGATTTAGTGTACACAACTTAATTGATTCATTGCATTTCCATAGAGAGTTTACTCACATAGACTATTAATAACCCGACATGGTCTACACCTAGCGTGTGGTCCTCACTAGTCCATCACCGCTTGGTGACTAGGTCCCACCGGGTGACTGGAGCAGCGAAGCAAGCCCTTCTCAAGCGTAGAGATGACAGGTCATCTCCCATCCTTATCCAACTAACAAAGGATTCAATCCTAGTTGGACTCTACCTCTTCAAGCAAGAGATGCACTTCAAGTAGGAGTGAGCCACTAGTGGTAGAGGTACATAATACAGGCCTCCATCACTACTTGGGCTCGTCAACCTCCTTTATATAAAGGCCTCCATCACATATCAGAGGTACATAATTCTTACTCATTCAATACATACTCTCTACCTCCTCTCTTAATTCCGTAGCTAACTTAAACATCGGAGAGGCTATGCCAGTCACACGGCTAGTCCCCTTTAATCACCCCTTGTTTTGTAGGTTCAGATCACCACATGAGGAGGACTACACAAGATCGACATTCTGAAGATAGTCTCATGAGAGGCACATTCTCACTCCAATCCTTCAGTGATGCGGTGAGTGTGGAACATAAGAAAATTTTTATTCCACAAAATTTAACACTTTTGTTCTAGCGATCGAACACTCAAACCATCAGCTATGACCAACGGAATTCCCAGCACAGGAAGTGGAGAGACCCAACTCACCTCCACTTCCACTTCGATGATATCCACAACGGCCACAATATCATCCCACAACACATCGCACTCCCACGTCCATACCCCACTAGTTACGAACAGTGTCACCTTTTTCGAAATGATTATCAAAGCCAGATAAGACTCAACTTGTTTGGCCTACTGAGTGGCTCAGATGGCACATTGATGGCCGGTCACACGGTTAGCGGGGTATGCAACAGTAACATGAGTAGCTACCCCACACTTGGATATCCACCCATACGGCCACAACAATATCAACTACCCAATCCGTTCTCAACACTCGGATTATTAACCCCATCCATATTCGCCACTCATCATTAGAGGTCACCCGTCCTCTTCACTCCCTTACAACATGGACCTGTCAACAACCCGCCTCTAGAAATGATGGAGCTGAGTGATGATGAATCCTCAGCCCCATTGTGGGTAGAACTAATGGGACTGGTCAAACATCCTAACATCCCCCAGCAACTGATCTACAACCAGCCACAATTCGTCCACTCAAGTGGGACCTCCCACTCGACCTACAAGCACTCATGGTATAATGGAGGAATACCACCCTCACCTCCTCATTACTCAGCGCTTCCACCCCCATCTCACCCGGCACCTCAGCCACAAGGGCAAGAGAAGAGCTACATCAGCGATTCGGAGTTCATAAAGATGTTCAAAGAAGGACTCAACCATTTCGCTATAACTATACACGAACCCCTTCTAACGGCATCTTACTCCCCATTCAGCACTATAATCTAGAATAAATCGCTTAACCCATACATGAAGATTCCCCATTTTGACAACTATAGCGGTGACACGGACCCCCGAACCCACTTGAAAAATTTCAAACACAAAATGGATATGGCGCACGTCTTTAAAGCTCACGGGTGCCGATACTTTCAGAACACCTTAATCGGGTCGGCCACCTACTAGTTTGACACACTACCATCCGGCTCTATCAACAATTGGGAAGAACTCTAACAAAAATTCTACACCCAGTTCTTGGTTCAATACCAATTAGTACATCATCACGAACACTTCACATACATGAAGCATGGACATAACAAATCACTACAAACCTACATTGAACGATTCAACTGTGCTTGCCTTCAAGTTAAAACATTGATTTTAGGACTATGAAGGAAGCCATGATCAGAAGAGCCCGTAGTGAATGATTGAGGGCAGATATAGTTTAAAGGAACCCCGGTTGACCTACATCAAATGATGAACATAGCGAAGGGTCATATTGAGATCGACGAATTGTAGCAACCTAGGGAAAATCACCTAGGCAATAACCACCCTAGGTCTGAAGACCAGAGACCAAACAAAAGGAAGGGTAACCATCCTAAAACATCATCAAGAAGGGACTACATCATCCCAATCCCCATTGGTAGACCACCATTAAACACCCCCCTAAGAGACATCCTAGTCGCCATACTAAGGGTAGCGATAGAAGGAACCTCCGCTACCCAAGAGTGAATACCAAGTCCCAACTAGGATGGGACATGAGCAAATACTGTGAGTTCCACAAGGCCAAGGGCCACCATACTGATGATTGTCGAGTCCTAGTAGACGAAGTCCATGAACTCATCAAAGGAGGTAAATTGGAATAGTTTGTCAAAGGTATCACCAAATAGTCAAACGATGATGATAAAAGAGACAAAGAAGATAATAGATCATCCAAGCAGCAGAACAAAGGAGTGGTCCTCATGATCGGTGGCGGACTTGACTCGTAGACATCATCAAAGTGACCCAGGTACACTGATAGAAAACCAGAAGCCAAGAAGGAAGAAGATCTCTTCACCAAGTATAGCATGGTCAAGCGATCAAGGCCTAACCCACTCATTGTAGAAGCTGACATTGAAGGGTACATTGTCAAACGGATCATAGTTGACACCGATATCTTAGTCAATCTAATCACTAAACAAGCCCTAGCATAACTGCACATAACAAAAAATCACATGTTCCCTAGTTACTCACCACTCGTAGGGCTGAGTGGCCACACGGTCCCTACATTGGGATAGGTAAGCTTAGATGTTGAAATGGGGGACAAAGAACACAAATGGCGAGCACAAGTGGAATTCATCGTGGCTAAGATTCCGATCGCGTACAATGTCATTTTGGGAAGGCCATTCCTCGTGGACACCAACTCCCTGATCTCCATGAGAAGATTGGTGATGAAAATTCCAATTGCCCGAGGGGTACCACTCGTCATCGGAAACCCCCGCGATGCCCACGAAACATACCTCACGTCACTTAAAATGGACTCAGAAGAAGATGAGTCAAAGTAAAAAGAGAAATATGAACCGGTTGGTGGCCTGGAGATGTACATGATTACCCTAGAAAAGCAAGTGAAGATAGCCAAAGAGTAATCAAAGCGAAAAAAAGCTATTGGCAACCAGCCACATAAGAACCATGCACTACCTGGAATGGCTCACCAACGTAGTCATTGTCAAAAAGCTAAACGGCTCATGGCAGATGTGTGTTAATTTCACTGACCTTAATAAAACCACACCTAATAGGCGAGAATGATGAAATACCTTGAGAAGGTCCTGTGAGTGGTCGACAAGGAGCGATGGGCCGAGAGCGCGTGGAGATGAGAGGCGCGGTCCACCGGGGTGTTGTGAAAAAAGCACCGAGTCGTGGGACCCGGGAAAAGGTTGGTAGAGAGAGCGAAAACATTTTTAGATCGGTTCGAACCAGAATCCGCCGTCTCTTAGTGTGGAGTCGCCACTTGGATTAGCTCTTTCCAAGAATTAGAGTCTTGTGAGACTTAACGTCTGGGGGACGGCCCACTAAGACACAGAGATTCGGGTCCAGGATAAGTTGCCTATTTCTTAAGTGATCACATTATATTACATCTATAGTAAATCGTATTTTCTTTGTTATACATATTCGCACTTAGGTCATTTTTAGAGTTTAAATGCACGTTTTAACGTGCATGCGGAAAGTAGTAAACCATCCATAAAGCATTAAATAAATGCAGAAAGTAAATGCTGAAAAGTAAAGATTACAAAAAATTACAAAAATCGGGGGATGCAACCACCCTCTAACCTATTAATTACATTTTCGGTAAAAATATGCACAATACCCAAAGGAAAATAAATCCTAGGCATACGTTTAATTTGCATCCACAAGGGTTAGCACAGGGGATATCACATATCTTCAATTTGATTTTAGCGAGGCCCGTGTGTCCTAATTAATACATCGATGGTTTAAAGTTGTTATTTTAAATAAAAATGGTTCATTTTTATTTACATGTATGTTGGTCAATTTTATTAGTGAAAATGACCGCATGGCAAAGTGGTGAGGACTGTTATCCTGGAATATATTTTATTCCCTTCGTGGGGGTATTCAAACTTAAAGAATAAAAAAAAGAAATAAAAGATGAAGAGAATTACAACATTTACAATTATAGTAAATAAAACAATTCCTAGGTCCACAAATAAAAATAGAAAGAGATGAAGAAGAAGATGAGCGTGGAATTCGTAGTTCTAAGAACTCAGAGACTTACTCTTTTGGCGTGAATCCAATTCGGTGTGTCCGAGCGTTCCTCGTTCGTTTTGATTTAAGTGTGATTTAATTGGAAAATAAGTGTTTATTTATCCAAAACATAATCAGACTCGGGTTGTAAAATTGTTTTAGACCCGAGAATATCTGAGGATATTTGAATAAAGTAGATGAAGAATGATTTGAAGATGAAGAATTTTAGGAATCCAAGTGTGTTTTGGATCTAAGAAATATTAGAAGAAAAGAAAATATTTTTGTTGTAGTGTTTTTCACTGTGATTTCGAGCCCCTCCAATCCAAAAATGTCCTACTATTTATAGGAAAAATCTCAAAAATCTAAAAAAGGTAAGTTTTTCCATCGAGGAAGTCTGGCGAGGCTCCTCGCCAAAGACCTTGGTGAGGCATATGCCTTGCCAAGGGCTTTGGCGAGGCTTGCCTCGTCGAACCCTTTTGGCGAGGTTTACCTCGCCCACCTTTGGCGATGTAGGCCCCCCCCGAATTCGATTTTTTTGCGATATTTTTGGATTTTTATATTTTTTAATTAATTTTTGAATTTAAAGGGAAAAAATTAAAAAAACCTTTTTTAAATTCGAAGACGAGGAAGACTCCCATTTGAAGATCATCGGAAGGTAAAAAATCATGTGATTCGAGGATAAATATCCCGAAAAGCCATTATCATTGAACGCGCAAGCTGGTACAAAATCCCGTGCTCATAGTTGCCCCTTGTGTGATCATCGCTGGTTGTATAACAAGTATGATCACACGAAATGAGCGTAGGGATAGAGAGAATACCTGACCAGTGTGGTTGGTGAGTTCATAGGCCTTCCTTTCTGGCAGTGTGTCTTCATAGGGTTGTGTATTTCTTTCTTCAGAATCCCTCAGGTAATTGGTACCCCTTGTGGGCGGGTCGACCATTTCTTTCTGCGACGTCACTATTTCTTTCTTCAGCCATCGAGATAACCATTTCCTTCTTCTGTTGTATTTTGTATTTCCTTAGTAGGATGTTGATTTGCTTCCTGTGACAAATCTGAGAAAAAGATGTAAGGCTAATACACTTTGTGATGCATGTTTTAATTATTTGATTGAGTTTATGCGAAGCAAAAATTTTTTCCCCTTCAATCAAAAATTAAAACATGAGGAAGAAATGAGTTTGATAATAAATTTGAGGGTATCCCGAAAACTACTCCATTGTTTAGGAGGCTTTTGTGGCATTGACTTTAGGCTTGAGTGGGGCCATCATATTGTTTGTAGGTTCCTCATGTGGAGGTGCGGATGATGTTGTCCCAGTTTGGCATCGTCTTTACCTGTAAATAATGTGATGTGAATGTGATGCATGTATGTTTTTATGCATGAACAATATTTATCATATGATGTATGTTCATCTATTGTAGGTGTCGTAGCCTTCGTTCATTGAAGAGCCTTCTCTTGTGTTGGTGCATGGTTGTCCCTATGACTTGTCTTGTTAGGGATTCCATGGATGACTCCCTCAAAGCGACCTTGGGTTTGTTGAATCAGATTCAAGTTTATAGCACTGATTTGAGGAAAGTCTAGCTGAATCGTTGATCCCGCATTGTGTCGGCGAAGATCGCTTGGAAGCCATTTGCCTGAAGTGTTGGAGGTATGTGATGTCACATACTGTTCCAATGAGGAGATGATGAATTTGATATTTCTTTGGTTCTAAGTTTTGCATAGATCGCTCTTGCAAGTTTCCAATCTATCGAACCTTGTCTTAATTTTTTCTTGGACCGCCCTTTCAGTTTTTCAATCCAGCAGATTCATTTTTCTTTATTTTATTATTTTATTTTTTTGGATGATTACTTGCAATATTCTACCATTGGTATGCAAGCAATCAAGATAAGCATATGCATAAAGACTTAGTAAAAATGACAATTCATGGATGAACTTAACAGGGTATAAATGTTTCAAATGATTTGACTCTTGCCATCAATTAGCTCTTTCAGGTTTTCTAACTAATGTGGTCTCTCGATGTCCTAAAATTTACCTAAGCTACCCTTTTTGAGTTTTCAACTCAGCGGACTATTCTTTTTGTTTTTGAAAAGAATCCCTAATTTTTTCTCAACTAACCGAGTGTTAATTGACAAGCTAATTACAAATTTATTTTTTTTGTTCGTACCACTTTTTATCGATTTATTTCTTTCACCTATGCGTGATAGCAATTGTGTAAGACTTGATCAATTTGGTAGACCGGTCACCGTTGATGTCCACGACTTCATTGTTATCTCGTTCAACATTTCTGATCGATTGGTTGGTGCTCATGCTGCTTTGCTAGCTTGAGATGTATTTGACGATAAGTCTTGATCATCGGCATTTCCTTTGATGGTGCGATGATTGCCCCACAAATAGTAGCGAGCCGTGTGAAGGAGTTGTTGACGTGTTCAACGATCTGACTCCTTTTTGTCTTTAACATTGATTTTTGTTTGATTATCCCGTGAATGGTGGTGATCCGTGTGATGGAGTTGTTGACATGTTCAACGATCTGACTCCTCCTTTGTGACATTGTGCCGGTTGTTTGGTCTTATGAATGGTGGTGATGGAGTTGTTGACGTGTTCAACGATCTGTCACCTTCTTTGTGACATTGTACTAGTTGTTTGGTCCCATCTTGCTTTCTCGATGTTTTGGCCTTGTTCTGGCTTCGATCATTTTGATCTTTGCATGCTTCGTTCCTTTGATTGACTGATTTAATAGTCAATGGACATTTCATGCTTGGAGATCTTTCCATTGATCTTTCGTCTTTAGCGAGACAAATGTGATCCACTTTTCCACTGATAAGTTTAATAACTTAATGGTTCCAAAAACTTGTTCGTGAGACTTGGCTATACTCGTTTAGTAAGGCTTATCCTCAATAATAATACCAAAAACTTGTTCACAAAAAATGTAGGTGTTGTCAATACC